>OZ022594.1:15272846-15397846 GCA_963669155.1 Arbacia lixula
AAACATGTCAGTCTTTTTGACGAGTAATTTAGAAGAGTAGGATATACTTGATAATGGAATAATCAAGAAAAAATTGAATGCATCAGTTGCACAACTGCGCCCTCGTTCTGCATGCCCAATATGAATGTGCGAATTGAACACCATTCATGTTGCATTAGTTCCAAGAGTGTTATATTTAACAGAAAACGAACCTATTGTTTGTTTATGAATACAACTAGAAGAAAATGTGTTCCAACCCTGAGAAAGAAATAGAAACACAGATAAACCATGAATAATTAAGCTCCCTTTGCTTCAAGTTAAATGTTTATAATAAGTAATGTATTGAACGTCAAAAGAAATAACAATGGTGAAAATGTACCATTGGAGTTGCCCATCAAGGTCATTGGTCAGGCTTCTTACGATTTCCTTACAAAAACCCTGTTTCGTGACCTTTCGTCCACCGTGCACCAATTCTCGTTTTCAAACTCACTGCATGCCTATTGCAAATGATTTGTTCGTAGTATTTCATTTTCCGTTAACCGTTCAGTCCCATATAGGTAAGAAACTATTAGATTATTACCAGATAGTAAAGTTGCAGCGGGTTCAAAATACATGTGCAGGATTGATTTGTAATCTTCCCATTTGCCCATGTTACACCAATGTTAAGAGACTTGCACTGGCTGCTCATACGCCAAAGAATTGAATTTAAGATGTTGGTGATAGTCTATAAAGCGCTAAATGGTCAGGCTCCTAGATACATTAATGAATTACTGCATTTTAAATGTCAAACACATGGTCATAATCTCCGCAGTACACAAGGCACATTGTTGTCCCCCAAATCAGAACAAAAGTAACTCTAGGTGACCAATCATTTTTTGTGCAGCTCCTAGATTGTGGAATAAACTACCTGTAGACATCAGGAAATCTAAAACATTAGACAGCTTTAACATGTTTAAATCAAAGGTGAAAACCTATTTATTCTAAACACAGACCTTATTTATTTCTGACCATGATTTATATCATATAGCATTATGTAGCAGAAGTTCATGTTGGAGCTCTTGCAGCACAGTACAATATATAAATATAGTTTCTATAGCTTCTATATAGAATATATAAATATATTTTCTATATAGTTTCCATATAAGTGATTTATTATTATTATTAAACTGAGTTGCTTTTGATATGGGTCTTTCAGAGCTTAGTACTGAGAGAGTTCAGTGAAAGTATCCTTTGTGGCCACAGAATGCGAAGGCGGGAAAATAATGGGAGAGAAGGAGGAAAAGGGGAAGTGACAACTTCGCTAAAACGAGCATGGGACCATGACGATTCAATTCAGATACGAGATGATTGATCAAAGTTCTCGGGATATCTGTGACGAATTAATCAAGATGGTCTGTCAAACTTTGATGATTGTCACTGTAACGGCTTGAGGCGTCAACCGTTTCCTGCCAGGTCGATTCAAAAACTTCTCAGTACCAATCCAGGAAAAGTCCCTTGACTTATTACACATCCCAAGCACGCATGGTACGGGTAGGGTTAAAGATTGAAGACGCGCAAGAACTCTTAAAAGGTGATGACTTATCCGGGTAATGAATGCACATAACGCGGGATGGTCGCTGGTGTTTAGCCTGGCTTCCAGGCGGTTGGATATTTATAATCCAAACTCTAGAAATAAACATGTCTCGATTCAGTAGACTAATTGCTCTCTATTTCTTCTCCGGATCATCTCGCACAGGATAACCAGACTTTGACTGTGAGAAGAGGATGGTTTGATAGTCTTCTCATTACTAGACCCGAATGTATAAATTGAAAAAGAAAAGTGTAATAGCCTGGGAGCCAGGCTAGTTAATGTCAAATTAATATGGAGAAATTAATGCGAAAAATCTGCAGGACACGCACAAGCAAGTATAACAATGGTCCATGTGTAATGATGGCGCCAAGATTAGTAGACAGGCGAAGACAATTAAAAGGATGTATGGTTACTGGGCGAAATAAGGTATTGTTCATGATTTCGGAGGACAAAATGTTAATTGCTGAAAAGGGGAATATAACAAGGAATGAGTTGCACAAAATAGATTACTTTGATCATGGAAATGAGGAGAGGAAAAGGAAATGAAACCCGGCGCGAGGGGAACAAGTAAAATGTAAAGACAGAATTAATGATGAGGGAGCTGATAAACGGTAGGGCAGAACGGTCAACGTCACCTTTCAACACCACGTGATTGTAGGGAGACAAAAGTGATTCAGCAGTTTTAATCACCATCATCAAGGATATAGAAAGAAGAAGTTGAACAAGGTGAGTAATGGGAATGCTGAAAAGAAAACGAGGTGATGAAAGCGAGATGGGCAAATATATTATAGAGCTCATGGTCCATGGGTAGGAGAGAGAGAGAGAGAGAGAGAGAGAGAGAGAGAGAGAGAGAGAGAGAGAGAGAGAGAGAGAGAGAGGGGGGGGGAGAGAGAGGGAGAAAGAGAGAGAGAGAGAGAGAGAGAGAGAGAGAGGGAGAGAGGGGGAGGGAGAGAGAGAGAGAGAGAGAGAGAGAGAGAGAGAAATATATGATTTAGGAATGCCAAATAATGACAGCAAAGAACAGGTAGACAGGTAGAGGGAAAGATGACAAGAGTTTGGCAACAGAGTGAGAAACACATTAAAAAAAAAACAAGATCCGGTGAGAGGCAAAGCGAGTAAGTATGGAAAACAGAGGGGGTGGAGAGAGGGAGAGAGAGAGAGAGAGAGAGAGAGAGAGAGAGAGAGAGAGAGAGAGAGAGAGAGAGAATGAAAGAGAGGGGGAGAGAGGGGGGGCGTAGGAGATACAACAACAAGATCCGGTGAGAGGCAAAGCGAGTAAGTATGGAAAGCAGAGGGGGTGGAGAGAGAGAGAGAGAAGGAGAGAGAGAGAGAGAGAGAGAGAGAGAGAGAGAGAGAGGGGGGGGGTAGAGAAATTAGGAAGGGGAAGGGACAAAATAAGAGGAGCAGATGGGATGGAAATGCAAAGGATGAGTAGGCGGAGGGAAAAGATGTCGGAGAAAAGTACGAACAGGGGTTGGTAAGGAGGGATTGATGGGTAGGAGAGGCGTACGAGAAATACGACCCTGGAGGCAGACCACGGGAAGAACATGATGGAAACAACTCCTTCTCATTCAACACATGTCCAAGGTACACCCCACCTAGCATTGCCTATTTACCTTCCCTGGCTTGCATGCTGTTGGGCATTTGTGATCCAAACTTAAATAGAGTCACATAGAGTCACTGTATTAGTTTCCTTTTTTTCTCAGTCCATCCTGAAAACAAAAATTGAGAATGATTAGTCTACTGCAGCCAGACCCGTTTTGTGAAACCTGTAGCGTGGATTGAAAACAAGGCAAGAAGACAAGACAAGCCAATGGAAAGGTCACATGAGGTCAGTCTGTGTCCGGTCAAGTTCGACGTCCACTCAATTCTAAGCCCGTCATCATCCATCATACAGGACTGCCACTGGACTTGAATGGTAGACCTCCCACGATATCGACATTTCTCTCATTTATTTTTTGGCAAAAAGGGTGGATGTGGCAAGTTTTTCAATTTAAGCCATCGTCTTTTTCTAATCGCAACGTATTCGCGATTATCATCATTATGATCATGTGGACTGGGGTACTTGTGGCATGCAAGTAGACGGACTTTATCAGAACATGGATGTTATTTAATTTCAGAGGAAATCATGTAAATTATAGAAATGTTAACAAGATATATATACTAAATATTGAGGAGAGGCCACAGGCAGATTAATAACCTCTGCTTCTCACACCACACTCAGTGACACTTGAACATTAATGTGTCTTTGATTATTGTATTATTGTATTTCCTTTGCATTATGTTTATCTTACTTGATTTATTTGTATTTGACATTTCTTTTATCAATATCGTATTTATGATCCAAGTTATGGAAATGAAATGAAATGATACAAAAATGGGCGAGGTCTCTTGATACAAGTTTCAAAATTTAAAACAAGGATAGATCTATACCTCCTTTGAATGTGGATTCGTGCAAACGAGTTTAGATTTTCGAGTCCTCTTTGTGAAAAGGGGTTGCTTTTTATGTTTTTTTGTCTGGCTGCTTACCGCCTTATGCGTGTTGAAGGCACTTTCGATTGCAGGAAACTTGTACCGATAATGCAAATGAGGAAAACATCAGCTTTTTAGCTCAAAAGTGATTTTCAAGACGTGTTTTACCAAATAAAAGGAACGAAGCCATCTTGTCAACAACCTACGGGGTGAAGGCCTAACCGATGCTTCGCACTCCTTCAGTCATTTATCAATCATCGGATGATCATTAAAGACTTGAATTCTTTTAATGTAACGTCTTTCTCTTTCACGGGACTTGCTTAGGTGATAGTTGTATCTTTATCCCCTCCTCATCTCCTTATACTCCCCTCCTTAATCCACTCCCCCCCCCCCCTCATCCCCGTATCCCCATTTTCATCATCGTCCTCCTCTTCCTTCCAAGTCTCACTCTTACTTTGCTTAAAAGAAACCCAAACTGCAAACTTAAATTAGAAAAAAAAACATCGAGGTAAAAAAAAAAAGGAATCAACCGTTTATACATTATTTCCTATCATTGTTTGAAGTAAACTTCGATTGTTTATAAGCCGATCAATCAAATAATTTCAGAGGGTCTATTTTTGCTACATCTTATGGTGTTGGTATACTTTTGTTGTTTCATTTGCTCTTCTCCCAGCGTCTATACAGAAGATTTAGAGCATATTTTATTTACTAAATTCGTCATTATTACGCATATTTCTATAAAGACTAAAGTTAACATATTTAACAATACAGAAAAAAATACAATTTCACATAAGCTGAAAATGAAATGAATGAAAACCTTGTTTTTAACGGAAGGATGATTTTTTTTCTTCATACGTTTGCTATAATCCAACGTCTAAAAAACACCCTTGCATTGCTCTTCTCGGAGGACAACACACTCGCACCCCTCTGGGTAGATCGGAAACACCCCAAAGTACAAAGTTATATTTCTGTCAAAACTTGATTTACATCACATTGTTCAATCTCTCATCAATTTTCCCCTCACCACCACCATCGGACCATAATCGTTGAAATCATTCCACGTCATCCAAAGCGGAAACTAATAACGTTAATTTACATGCAGGCGTGTGGAGGCCTTGGGGCATTTCTAAACAGCACATTCATTGTTATTGTTAAAGGTAAATGACTCCTTGATCAAAAATTGAATACGCTATGTATCATAACATTACACAATTAGTAGAGAAACAGATTAGCGAAGTTTAAGAAAAAGGAAAGGTAGTACAGTCTTGTAAAATGAAATTATTTTTTCCTGAAGAAGATGTGATTAACTGTTTCAGTTCCAGAATTAAATGATAACCAAGCACAGAGTATCGCTAATCTTTATTGGCAATTCTGTTAGTCCGAAAAAGGCGTACTGCACAATTACTGCTCCCTTGTCATATTTGTTCATTGTTCTATTGTACAAGCTCAATCATTGAAGGGAATATAATTTAGAAGCCAGGCACATTTTTGCATTGAGTTTTCAGAGTAAGATTACATGGCTAGTGATTAAAGATTTCTAAAAAAGAACAACTAGTGTGGAAAACCTTTCAAAAGAAATCTAAATTTCCTTTCAGATATCTTTAGACATTTGTTGTTGCTTTTGAGTAATCTATGTTTTTCTCGTTGCTTTTGTAATGTGTTCTTTGAACTTCACTTTAGAACTAAAGATGTTTTTTATGCATAATTATGCGTGATTGAATTCGCAACACGGTTTCTTTGTTGTCCTCCTTTTAATCAATAAAATTATGATCATGGTTTCAGCATCCTTTAAATCGTCTTCTGCTCATTCACATTCTGTGATGGGGTTCTCGTGAGAGAGGGAGAGAGAGAGAAAGAAAGAGAGAGAGAGAGAGAGAGAGAGAGAGAGAGAGAGAGAGAGAGAGAGAGAGAAACGGGAAGGAAATTGGTAATTGGCAACATGATGTTGATGTGGCGACGGTGAACCCTATGAAACCCTCAACAAAAGAAGAAGATGGAAATAGATCCACCGGGTTCCTGGAAGACTGAGTGCTGATTGAGACGGATTGGACCGCATCTCAGCCCACCCCTAGTCTAGTCCAGTGTAGTCTAGTCTAGTCTAGTCTAGTATAGTATAGTGTAGTCTATGAAGTTTGCAGGCACGAACCATTGTGATCCATTCAGACAGCCAGTGAATGAATAAGTGGACCCGAATCAACGGGTCTGAAATACACACATGTCTATCTCATGGCCATGTTGCATATAGATTTTCAATTATTGTAGATTACCATCAATCTATCTGCCATGGCAACAGCCAATGAACTTTCATTGCACCTGTTGTCATGGTAGTTACCATTGATAGTACGTTACAATAATTGAAAACCTATATGCATCATGACACTTATATATTTGTACATGTCTCCCGACATTGATCCATTATGAGAGTATCGTTGTTTTATGAAGCTCAGTCAAACTTGACCATTTTAAAATATTAATGATTTTGTAAAGAGAAAAACTATAATGACAAACATCGTCTTCGATTCTTTTTGACAGGAGCCGCCTGTGCATGGACTGTAGCTCTAAGGCAAAATGCATATCTTGAACCATGTTTCACGTAATCTTGTGATGTCTGGCTGCAAAAGGGCACTGTGACACTGCGAAACGTATGCACATCACATCATTACTGCATTGCCTACTGGGAGTAAGTTAAAAGGGCTAAGTATTAAATCGTTGTCCTAATAAAATCCGTTTACTTTTCTCGCTTGACACATGCTTGAATTGCTTCTACTAACTCGTAATGCCAATCAAACTAACACCAACAACGAGCATTAATTACCCATTATACTTTAGTCAGGCTGCATTGGCATCGACTAGGACTGGTAGCCTGCAAATTGCGCCTATTATACATCGAATGTTTATAATCCCTTCTAATTTTCATTTCGCGGTGAGCGGGTAAGAGGATTACAAACTCATTCATTGCAACCCGCCGTGACTAATATTATTAATGTTACATAATCTCGCCAGACGAATTAATCACCCGCTATCAATGAAGGTGTTGCGTTCAGCACAAAGTTGGTGTCGACGTATAGGCTAAACGAAGAGCAGTGTCAGATTTAACACCTTTGGTGCAAGCTTTGATATATCAAGTGTTGGATTAACACCAGGCGCGTATCCAGGGGTACCGCTCGTCTACCATACCGACCTTTGGGGAGACAAGCAAAAAAAAGAAGAGGAAAAAAGTGGGGGAGGGGGTGGGGTTGAGCCCCCAAACGAACGAAAAGGAGGGGTTGAACTCACCCCCCCCCCCCCTTAATACGCGCCTGATTTACACCGTTGGTTTACGATGCTATACATGTAATGTTGCATTAACAAATTTGGTTTACACTATGAGTGTTATGTTTAACACCATAGAAAGGTGTTCAATAGATTATCAAGGAAGACTTTGTTTCAGTTTTCACACCAAAGGAATGAAAGCAATACATTTGGATCTTTATCCAACGACACCATCTCATGCAGGTCAGATTTAACACACTCGTTTTGTAGCGTATTCTTAAGTGGGCAACCGGAGGGACTCTGAAAAAAATGTGCCCAACGATTAGCAAAAAGGCCCCTCTGAAATGTTCCTTACAATACATCAGAAAAGGTTCCTATTCAATCTTAAACATATGCACATTTTCCCTCCATTATTCATAATATTAACCGTTAAAAAGAGGAAGACGAAATAAGACAAAGAATATTAAGAGGAAGGGGAGATGATAAATAACAACATAATGATGATAAAAGTGGAAGAAAGAAGTAGAAGGAAAATCAAGGAGAAGAATAAAAACGGATTAAAGAGAACGACTGAGATGGTGGTGATGACGAAGTTGGAGAAGAAGATTAAGAACAATAATAACAACAACAACACCGACAACAAAAGCAAAGACAAAAAGAACGTCAAAAATGAGGAGAACAAAAAAAACACAGCAAAAGTATAAGTATGACTCATGCAAAGTGGACACAACCATGTATGGAAACAAAGCAAGGCGAAACATGTGCAGCATCAGGCATGGTAAGGTTTAAAGATTGAAAGCGACACGGGGTCAATACATAATCTCTCTAGTTATTCATTTCCCAAGATTTCAAGTAGAAAGTCAAACAGTTGCCAAAATACAGTGGAAATTAATTCATTTTATGCTTGCCAACCATAAATGTTGGCAGACGTGAAGCCGGTACAAGATTTATGGGAGAGTTAAAATTGGGAGAGAAAACAAACAAAAGAAATAATATTTTTTATGGAGAAAATATTTATTTTTGCATTTCTCTGTGAGACCACCGCCAGGATTCATGTTTGAAGAGATAGTTCACCTTGAAATTATTATTGTTTTAATAACAGGAGACACATATTAGTGAAGGTTTGACAAAATTGATTAAAGGAAAAGAAAGTCATTCGGTTTTAAAGTTTTGATTTTGTGACGTCACGCTCGAGGTGCTCTCCTATATGTTGTGTACAATTTTGTTGGAAAATGTCAAGTTTCTCAAAAGGATATTTACCATTTCATCTGTGCGGTTTTTTAATTAGACACATGTTTTTACACACATATCGCTATGAAAAGAATGTATTCCTTCATCAAAGAACATAAAAAAGGCAATTTACGGGGGAAAAAAAGAGTACACGACATATGGGAGAGCACCTCGCACGTGACGTCACAAAATCAAAACTTTGAAATCAAATAACTTTTCTCTTCCTTTGACCGAGTTTTGTTAAACCTTCTTTTTTTATGTGTCTCCTTTCATTGAAACCAAAATAATTTCACGATGAACTATCCCTTTAACTATTGAAGTGACATTGAGGTGGAATACCAATAAATCTGTTCATTTTTTTTTTTAGCTGAGATGGTAGAGAAGGGGCTTTCGGATAAAGGAAAAACAATAATGCCTTTTAAGCCATCACCATATCACAATCCTCACCTTTGCAAACACACACTCGCATCAACACCCGCACCCACTCACGCACACGCACATACATGATGTTGATATTTAGACGCATAGCTGGAGACCAATATAGTTTGTGACAGATGGAGTTCGTCGTATTGTTAAAATGAACTAATCAGTATAATTATTATGTGCATTGAATTGTGCCAAAAGGCGTACATTATCCGAACACTTTTAAAATTACATATTGATGGTGTATATCCATCATTTTCTGTCAATATGTAGGGGTTACTGTTCAAATCTTTTCACACACGGGTTCCAGCGTTGCTACAGAAAGACGACCTCTTCTAAGATTTGAAAGCACGATCAAACTCAAAACACACATCACCTAAAAAAATCCACAGCTCCATTTCAATCTTTTCCATGAAAACGTCTTGATGCTTACATCAAGTACGACCACGTATTGTCATAAAAACACTCACTCCTCGGTAAATCCAACAAGGATTATGTAAACAAACTGTATAAATCATACCACGTACAGTGATCCACGTTCAACATACATTGTACTACTATAGGTGTGAAACTGGAAGTTAAGTTACACATTCGTATTTGCGTGTTTGAGTAATGCGTTTGGGTTTTAACCCTTAAACGCACAAGGTAGGCCTACGCGGCTGTTCCATAGGAGCTGATGCACAATACAGAAACTATGGTAGCGCTAAAGGGTTAAGGGCGAGGACTAAATTTGTCGCTGCAGTACGTGCTATTTAGAAGAATTATTTTCTCTAGCTGATCCAGGATCAATCTTGCCGCCAAGGGCGCGAAGGGGGCCCGGGGAGGGTCTCCAGTCAAACAAATTTGCCCCCTTAAGAGGGGGTCTCGATGACAAAAGGTGTGGGTTTAGCCCCGGTTGGTATTCTTCTGGGATCGCGCGAGTTTTCGTAGGCCGATGGGTGTTTATGGAAGGAGTTTTAAGACTTTAGACGGGATAAGATTTTTTTTTGCGGAGCCACCAAGTATTGAACTTGGTGGCTTGGTCGTAAGGGGGTCTATGGAAGAGAGTATAACAATGGCAGTTTGAGTGTTGTATGTGTTACATGGGGTTGAGGAGTGAAAGAGAGATGGAGAGGGGGAGAGATGAGGGAGGAGGAGGATGAAGGAGGGGAATGTGAGAGATAGTTAGAGAAACAAAGACAGAGCGGAGATTGTGGTGGAGGGGTTGGGCCGGGGGGGGGGGGGGGGGTGGAGGGGAGGGGCGAGCTTTGGGAGAGGGGAGAAAACGAGAAAAGTGGGCAAACAGGCAGAAAGTGAGAGGGGGAAGAAACCAAGGAAAGAGGGGGAGATATAGTGGGGAAGGGCTGGAATGAAGTAGAAATGGTGGTCATAAATATGCATTTGATTTTGATAAAGACAAAGGTGTCGAGAATCATAAGATGTACTTTCCATCACTCCAATTCTTCCCCTTCTCCACCCCCCCCCCTCTTCCTTATTTTCGTACTACCATACCATTCCCTTCTCCACCCCACCCCCCCCCCCCCCCACCCCCACTCGACCCCCTTTCAAGCCCCCTTCCTCCTCGGCACAGTCACGTACCCACCTCACAATTGCAACCTTCCCTCCACAATGTATAATGCGTGCAACACCCGTAACAACATTCGCTAGACAAATCCCCGAGTCGCATATTATCAGGCCGGTTCACGCATCGCCTTTCTTGCAGGCTTTCTGATATTTAAAATTCAAACTTAAACAAATATAAATCTAGTACCACTTCCTCGTTAATCCTCTTCTGTTCTGCGAACCAGAGACGGAATTGAGAACGATTAGTCTCCCGCAGCAAGACTCGCTTATTGAATATAATGGTTTGGATTTAAAATGTCTAACAGCCTGGAAGCCAGGCTATGTCATCCATGAAACAAGCCTAGTAAACTCATTCTCATTCACAGTGCAGCACAGAAGAAAGAGCTCTGCCATAAAACCAATACAACCCACTCTTTCCCCAAATTTCAAAGCCCTCCCCAAAAACGAACAGACGAACCCAACACGCGATATATACCGTCTCTAGAGACCTAACCCAGAATTTGACAGTGCTTAATTGTGTGTCCCACAAAAAAGCGGCAAAAGAACTTTTTTAAAATGGGTTGAAAACTCCTTTTCATTTACGAAAAAGGACACACGACAAAGCAGGAGAAATGGGTTAAATCGTCGTCATTTTAGACCCATTGAGAGCGAACGTAAACCAATACTGAGGGTCAATTATGCGAACGATTTCAAGTTCATGTCTTTTCAGAAGACGTGGAATTTTCGTCGGATTTTTTGGTCGGTGAACGGCGAGAGGCATAAGCTGGGCGGCTCATATCTTTTTTCTTCTTTTTTTTTCTTTCAAAGAAGAGCAAGGAGTATGATTGCAATGAAGGTCATCTCTCCTAACAAGGTTACCATATTTTACAAAAATGTCGAAACATCCTTACATAGAACATTAGGAGTAGTTTGTACAACTTAAACCATAACTGAGGCTATGCGATTGCATTAAAGGGTTATTAAATTAGAAAAATAAGTTCTCTATAATCTATGTAAAATTATCCACTAAAAACGAATTTCACATTCGTTTGCCGCAATAAAGTCTCATTTTGACGAAAATTTAAAAAAAACGCACGCCTCCAGTGACGTATGAGAAGTCAAAATTCCATAGATTGTACGGAAGTCAACAATAGACCATTTTCGTAATGTATTTACAACTTTCCCCCTAACTGCGTAGTAACGCGTTATTGCATTCACCTGAATCTCGTCATTCAGATTCAATGGATGGAATGTACTTTGAATCTATTAGTTGTTGCTACTGCTCAGACAAACCTCGGACAAGCTTTGGGGTTCCCATTGGTAACGTATTGTTTGAATTGCGTGAATAAAACATTTTATTTACGCCGTTGGCATTTATGGCATTTTGACTTCTCATACGTCACTGGAGGCGTGCGGTGTTTTTTTTCAAATTTTCGTCAAAATGAGACTTTATTGCGGCAAATGAATGTGAAATTCGCTTTTAGTGGATAATTTTACATAGATTAGTGGGAACTAATTTTTATGATTTAGTAACCCTCTAAGCAAATACATAAATGTACGTAGTACATATTCTGTCATGCTTTCCCCTTCGCAGAGGTACGAGATACGGGAAAGAAAATAATTTCATGAGATGGATGAATAATGTTCAATCAACCAATCGTGGAATTATAGATCATTAATGCTCTTTCAAAGAAATAGGACAACCATTGATATAAGCTTTATCTACCACTCCGTTCCTAAGAAAGAAATGAAGATCCATACATACCGTAGGGGGTCAATTAAAGACATCTACCCACATACCAACAAATCCCTTGCGCAATTACGAAGCAGACGATCAGATCGGAATGCGGTCGATTAATTAAGCCATGTCAATATCTTCATTGTGACGTCACTGGGCCGCGCGTCAGCTCGTGCACTACGTATTTGAACGGAGAGAGTAATTTGCAAATAGATTACCAATGATGTATGCAAATCATATGTAGAAAGTAAAGAAAGTGAGTTGACTGAACGGGCGGTCCACACATTGTCGCCTTCGTAAAATCCCTTTTTAATTCGTTCATTGCTCTCACTACTTCTTACTTGTCGTATTGTGCAAACTCTACATGCCAAGGACTGAAAGCCTACGGTACTACCGTACTTTCCGATATAGGCATTCTTCTTTTGTTTAATCTATTTGCTTAGTAGGTCTGTGTGGTGTGTAGTACCTACTTATTCACTACATTACGTTCAATCAAGTATTGACACACTTGACACATTCATTGCACTGTATAAGTTACATATTTACATAGAGGAGATCTACAAACCGACCACAGTCATGAAACTGCATTTCTTTGAGCGGACCACGTAAAATATTTCATTGACTAGGCACAACGTATAGGTTTAAAAGACATCAATATAAAGCAAAATTGTATCGCTTTGACTGCCCGACCTAGCAACACATAATATGCTTCCTATAAATATAATAATGATTGAGTGAATGGTGATATTGCCTTCTGAAGTTTTTTCTTCATTAGACGTACAAGTTTACGGGCGCAGATTAACTATGTAGACCCCCCCCCCGCTCTGATTGCCCGACCTAGCAACGTATCATATGCTACGTTCAATCAATTATAGCATATGACTGAGTGAAGGAACAGATTGCCTTCTTAAGGTTTACTTAGACGCACAAGTTTACAAGTGTACTTGTATACAAGTATACAAGTATAGAGGGACAGTGTAAACTCCCCCACAGTGTATAACCCCTGCTTTGATTGCCCGGCGTAGCAACATCTAATAGACTGTATATAAACATTATATAATTTTCTTCTTAGACGGACGAGATTAGGAGCGCAGAGGAAGAACGTACATCAGTTTAGAAATAAGAGTGGCTTTGTTTAGACTGCAAGGTTACATAATATTGAAACGTCACTGCCCAATCCGCCCTCCCCCACCCCCCACCCCCCCCCCCCCTCCCCCACCCCTTCCACTACATACAGTACACATGAATGGCCGAGGCCTATTATTTCTCTGCGTAGGCCTAACGCGTCAGGCTCTCTGCTACCTCTTTCGACTTCGCTCCAGTCTGAGTGCTACCCACCATTACCATCCAAACCAAAAACGGAACATCACAAAACCGTGGTCATAAAGAGGGCCTCCGAAGATATACCCCATGCTACCGGAACCTCTCTAGAATCCGAGATACCGAGCTACTTAGCATCAGGAGCGGGAACGTCGCCCGGTAAACACGACTCGGCATCCTGCTTCGAGTTCGACCCGCACCGCGGGGCACTCTCCACTCATTTCCGTTTGCGGTTATGCCCCTTCACGGCCGTGGTAGCTGCCCTGGTCGCGGTTATCTTACATTGATATTACACGGATATATACGTCCGGAATTAATAAGCCAGTTCGTAATTACAATTTGCGCATGAGCAGATGAAGGTCATAGTGACCAAACCAGCTTGTTGGTTTTTAAATCACTGAGATAAGCATCATCATTAATAAGTTATTTTAGAATATGCTTGTTATCCAATTTATAAAAGAACACCAAGGTGTTCAATCATGGGGTATTTGACAACAGGCCAAACGACAACAATTAGTTTACAATAAACAATGTAATAGAAGCTTTCCCAATTGTTCACAGACCGTAGCCTACTATTCTTGTCACCTGTTTTGAGATGGTTCCTTTATTAGAGGTTGAATATCGCCAATTGCTACGTCGGGTAAGCACATTACGTAACATCTCCTTTTGAAATGATATATTAATCAACTGCTTATCCTAATGAAAAAGGGAAAGGTCATAGTGACCAAACTTGCTCCTGAGCTAACTACGAACTGGTGTATTAAGAAATATGGACAGAGCGTTTGGTGTTTGGCGGTGATGATGGTGATGACATCATTGTATTGGCATTGATATGGGAGTTTATGACGCCTGGGATAATCCCGATTGTGGTTTCCCCTTTTTCACCTAATTTAACCCCCTTAGTAAAAATGCGTGAGTATACCACTGATTTATAACACAGTAACTGAGTATATGATAATGAAAAGATTATGTAATGACGATATGAACGTCGGGTTAGTTCGAGTTTCCGTACATTGTGACACACACTATTCTGATAACAAAACTCAGCTTTTGGCATTAACCGAATCGAATTATGATATTTAACAATATTCTCCCTCTCTCTCTCTCTCTCTCTCTCTCTCTCTCTCTCTCCATCTCTCTCACTCTTTCTCCTTTTCGAAATTTGCTTTCCCATCCCTCTATCCGTTAACTGCATGAAAGATGAACAAAATGGGAACGAATGGTAGAGCAGATAACGCATAATGGATGTTGGCTACAAGAGGAGAGGATATAGTTATTGATGACCTCTTATATTATTTTATTCTTTCATGACCAAACTTTTTAGAGCCAGATCATATTTGTTATTATTTGGCTGCATGATTGGCAACTTTAAACCAGGTCTCATCTTCTACAGTATTTCAATAGATATGAATCGATCTCTAGTCAGAGTTACGATTAATATAAATCGCAAGTCAAGTTGCGATCAATTGCAAATATTTACCAGACCGGGCCCAGAATTTGTTATAAAGGGAACGAGCATACCTTTGTAAATTATCATATCGCCCTAAAGTTGATGTTAATGATTATGATAATTTTAAGAGCAAAATTGTGATTCAACCTATTCAGCGCGTTGTCAATTCGAAGATTTAGTGACCATTTAACCTATATTTCTCTTTGACAAATCATTTCGAAGGTGATACTTAGCACTAAACGCCAAAAAATGATTTATCTCGTTCAGAAATGTATGCAGTTTCATGTGACGCATCTAGTGTTAATTTTGATATTTGATATCAAAACACATACCCCCGGGCCGTACGTTAATTGGTCACGGATGGGTTAAGCCAAGGATGTACACAGCGAGCTCAGATATGTCTATGTGTGCCATGGGTGAATTTTCGCTCGTGTAATACACAGTATTCCCATAGGACAGTATTGCGTCTGGGAGAGAAGGAGTTAACCGTCATTGGGGTATTCTTGCGCACTAGATAGCAATGCCAGGGTTGCGGAATGAAACCGCCCCTGGTAATACACAGAACTCCCGTATCACAGCACTTAGAAGTGCACAGAATGAGTTAATACTCACGATAATGGAATAAAGAGGCCACAATATCACGCTGGAGTGAACACATCGGGGAGTTAAGAAGGTAAACGTGAATTCATATCATTTCACATGTGAATAAATGCGAGATATTTCATCGATCGCTCATCGCGGTGAACCATGGGTAAACTAATCAAAACGCGACGTGATTTATGCGCAGGACAATCTCATTTAAAGGTAGAATCGCTTTTTGCCACCCAGGCACACCAACTAAATTCTCATTTTCATCGAACATAGAACTCATCGTAATCGTGCCATCTTAATTCACCAATCTCTTTAACAGAAACAACATAATCCTTATAAATGCTTTTGCAGGTTGATTGCCAATTCTTAACCATGTTATTAGAATTGTTTTGTTTTTTGTTATTGTTAAAGTAATAACAAATGCTTCGTGTATTCTTTGCCATTTTCTCTACGCGTCATTTCATTTTTATATATCTCTTCTTTATTATTGATGAAGTAAACTTATCCAAAACTTTATGCCATAATCCTTACCAAAATAAGCCTTATCCAGACCCCATACCCTAATACTTTACCATACAAATCAGCCTCATGTGCTTGTAGTCGAAACGAGAGCTAGACTTAAAGGGCATATACTGTACTGGGAAGGGGAAAAAAACATGAAAAGGTGATCGTGAGCATTCTCCTTGCCAATGGTCTTAAATTCATGTATTAGTCAAGTTCACTGGATCTATATTAATTATTTCGTTCAATTTTGGGGGTGATTTGTTGATACTATACATGGCCGCCATAATTAAACTTTTTTGCCTGTGTTTCCCTATTAAAGCCACCTAGTTTATGATATTTTCAGGAACTAGGCATTAAATAGCAATACCTAGAAATTTTAAACAAGACATCATTATTTGATTTTCAAAATGAACGGCCTGAATAAAATTCTTATTAAAAGGGAAAGTTCACTCTGACATTATTTTGGTTTCAATAAAAAGAGACATATGAAAGAAACACATGAGTGAAGGTCACAGTCGGTCAAAGGGAAAGAAAGTTATTTGAGTTTTGATTTTGTGACGTCACGTGCGAAATGCTCTCCCATATGTTGTGTACAAAATAAGTCGATAAATTGTTTTTTGTTTTGTTTTTGACAACGGAAGGACCTTTTTCGTAAAGGTATGTGTGTAAAAACGTATTTCTAATAATGTCTCAAATGCACAAGTAAAAGGATGCATATCTTTGTGAGATAATGCACATTTTCGAAAAAAAAAATGTACAAACATATGGGAGAGCACCTCGCATGTGACGTCACAAAATCAAAACTTTAAAATCAAATAACTCTCTTTTCCTTTGACCGATTTTCGTCAAACCTTCACTCCTATGTTTCTTTAATTTGTCTGTTTGTATTGAAACCAAAATTATTTCAGGGTGCACTTCCCCTTTAAGTCTTAAATAGCATGAATATGGCAAATTTCAAAATTTCAAATGTCTTGATCGAGACAGTATAAGGCTAGAGAGGTTAATATAACTCTTTATCTTTGGTATGTTGTACGTTTTAAAAGTGCTTTCATTTGCACCCATTTTTAGTGTTCAAATCGTTGTCGTTGGTGAGATTGAACTACACATGAAAACGAACGTATGGGACTGGGACTTAAAAATACTTTAATTGCAGTTTTATTGGTATTTGAAATGCTTAGTTTGAAAAGGAAGTCAGCTGACATGGAAGAATACATGATATTACATGGTTTTAGACAGAAATACAACTCAATAGATGAAAAATAAATGAAGAGCAATGTTTTTTTTTTTTTTACCAGGGACAAAGAGTAATGAACTTAAATAATGGTGTCTGTGTTCTCGTAGTTGATACAGAATAGATTTCTTGTAAAAAGAACCGTATTATATTAATTGGCAAGACATCAGTACTAATATAGTTGGCATATTTTGTTTTAAATGCACTTAGTTTGAGGAAAATATTTTTGCAAAGATGTTAAGTGTAAGCTGTTTCCATGTACCTTTTATGTATCGTAACTAATGTAAATTAAAGTTCAAGTTTAAGTACTTTAAAATGTTTTTCATATCTTTGGGCATACTGCAATGTAGGTCTAACCTTCAAGTACTGACGTGAAAAAAATAAACAGTTAATATCAGTACATTTTCCGACATCACCCAAATGTATTGGGCAATATACCATAAAGTGTAATGAGTAAATTGTAGAATTTTCCAAATACATTAATCATATAGACCTTGGGTAATACCGCATGCGTCCCCATGAGGATGATGAGGTCAAAGGTCATCTAGGGGTCGAAAGGTCAAATAATATGGGACTGTGTGCATCGTTTTTCTCAAAGTTTTCGTTGGACTTGCTCTCATTTCTTTATTTCTGCATCAATTTTCGTTGTTGTTTTTTGCGGAAATCACAATTTTTAACGAATACTGTAGGGATCCATGCATGCCTAAAAACCTGTGTGTTCAGTGTTCATCATAACCAGATTTTGCTAAATCTGGTCATGATGAAAATTGAACACCCAGGTTTGAACAAATTAAAACTTTAAAAATTGCCTCATAACAAAATCTTGTTGTATTTGTGCTCTGTATAAAGGGAATTGGACTGTACAAGGTTTTTAGGTATGCATGGAACCCTACATTCGGTAAAAATTGTGGAATAGTTACCTTCCAATCACTGGGATTTGTTTTGTGGATTTCTTTCAACAATCAGCAAAGAATGATGGTGAGTGCGCATTAATGCGTTATTGGTCGAAGCCTATAATTTGAGAATATACTTTTTAGTCAAGTTTAGGGTGGGGCCTGTAATATTCTGTTGTTTTTAATTCGCGTCATCCAAGTCTATTGTTACTAGAGATGGGAATGGAAAACAACAAATCAAAGTGGATTTAAAAAAATAGGAAGAGAGAAAGAAGAAAAAGGAAAATAAAGTGGGAAAAAAAAAAGGTTACGGGATCAACAGTTGCTTATTACATAGAGACAAAGGGAAACCAACAAATTAAAATGGAATTGAAAAAAAAAAGATTACGCGATGGTTGCCAGGCGTTCAGGTGTCGCGACTTGGGGTCAAATCAATGACCTTTTACCGACTACCATTAGTGCCCTTCTGATATGGCGATCTCGGCCCAAAGCATGTCTCTTCGTGCATTCCTGGAACTCTAGCGCCGAAGCGCCCTGACCCTTTAGGGGAGGAAACAAGGCTGATCCCAATCACACGGTGCCAAACCGCAAAATGCCTTGAACCTATATTGGAGTCAGACGATATTCGAACCCGTGCGAGGCACGAGTGTGAAAGCACTCCCGGCGTATTAGACCTCTCGGCCATAATAGCGTCGGTGCTGATGCTCGGGAATTTAGGCGTATAGACTAATGTGGAATATAGTTGCAAAGCAACGAAAAAAAAGCAAAAGAAATTTTTGCGTCAGACGAGGATTCGAACCTGTGCTATAGGAAGAAGTGTGAGCTCACTGCCGGCGCCTAGACCTCTCGGCCATACGAGTGTCGGTGATGAGCCTAAAGAATTTACGTACGTGTTACATGGTATATAGGTTGATATTTGCGTCCCTCCACGGTGAACGTATTAGCCACCCTATCTGTGAATGTATCGTGTCCGAACTCGTTCATACACTATGAACATGGTCTTTTGTTATGCGGACAAAATCTTAAAAAGACCCTTTGAAATTCAGTCCGCATAACAAAAGATCGTGTCCGCAGTGTCAGAAATACACACCCATGGTGCACACAGAGTCATGGTAGGTTGATTTAGAAGTTCATGCTTAGTTGGATGAGTAGATTATTTATGGTTAATTAAGTTGTACCAGCTAGGGATGTGTTATGGAAGGATTGGAAGCAACTTTCTTTCTTTGAACCCATGTGCCAAGCAACTGAAAAGTTATGTGTTCTCAACAGGTGCTGTTCAGGTGTTTGAACAATTATGAACATGATTGTGTGGCAACGGCTTCTCAGAGAGAACAAAAGAAATATGCAGTCTCATTTCGCTTGTCCCGTTCTGTCAATGGCATTAATACTTCCATGAGCACAACAGGTATCAGCAAACACAAATAAACTATTTCGTCAAGTGTTGCACGCAAACACACACAAACGCCGTTAATGATAATACACAGCTTATTATATCATTTTGAGAATGGTTGAATCCCCCAAATGCACAAGATGTCGGAAAGTGAAGAAATTGGTCAATTTTGTATATACAAATAGCTTATATGTCCGATTTTTAACGATTCCTCAATACTTTTCGAAACAAAAGCAGAGTAAAGGATCTGCCATTATCTGCCGTTAACTTCCTTATAGTTTGCAAACAAATTTGTCAAAAACAAAACGTCTACAGACAAATGGGAAATGAAAGAAATTTCTTTTCAAGTTGACATCAGCTAAATTTCGGCCCGGCACATAGAACATCAAAGCATTGTCATGATTATGGAATGCTTTTGACATTCATGAGCACGCTTTAGATCCCATACAGATGTTTGAATGTATTATGCTCGAGTTTCTACTCCTTCGTAACACCTCCCTGGTTGTACGAAGATAAACGGTGCATGTTAGAATGCTGTTGTTGAAATGTTGCATAGCTGCCATTGAGCAGAGCTATTGAATAAGCCGCTTTTGCAATGTATTCACAACCTTACCCCTAACATGCTATGATATTCACCTGTATCTCTTGATTCAGTCTCAATTGGTGGAATGCACTCTGAATAATTAGATGTTGCTAACTTGCTACTCAACAAACCTCGGACAAACCTTGGGGTTACCATTAGTAACCTATTGTTCGAAAGACGTGCATCCATTTGTATGCGTACCGTAAACGGTCTATAGAAGAAACATCGATGGCTGAATGAATTAACTCTGCAAGTTTACAGTTTTGTTGCAAAACACTGGTGAACTACATACCAATCAACAAAATACTGTATTTTGAAATTTATTAGTAACACTAGCAGTTATGATATATATATATTTATATCCCTTCTATGAATATTCATGAGTATTCTAGGAACGTGATTGGTCAATTGATGCTCGAAGAGCTCCGGATAGTTTTCACTATTTTTTCCTGGGGAGGACTGCGCATGCTCTATTTAATATTTTCTTCCTTGGGACTACTGCGCATGCTCTCTACCTGAGCGGGCGTAAATTAGTGCACAGGGAATGCAGTGCGCGGCGTGTTGCGCATTTACCTGGGATGAACCGATATCGAGACAGAGAAAAAAAAGGCAACTATTTTTGTTCTTTTATTGTTTTACAAAAGGGATATAAAACAAATATACCAAGCATTGAGTTCGAAAGTATAGTGAAAATTATCCATCTTCGGAGGGACTGGCATAAGTTACTATTTTTTCCTCGGGGGCTTCGCCCCTCGGAAAAAATAGTTCTGCCACTCCCTCCTCAGATAGATAATTTCCACTATACAATCTCACAGCTTGGTATATTTGTATAATATATACATTCCCATTGAAAGTATAGTCCTGAGTATTAATGGCTCTTGTATCCATGGTATCATTCAGAACGAACGGTCGCCTTAAGACGTTTAAGTCGATGTCAAGGTGAAATGAGAGCATACCAAATTAGCAAGATACCGCTCTCTGTCAATAATGGATCTGCTTAAGGAAGGGACTGTCCCTTTAAGAAGTTTAAGTCGACGTCAAGAGGATTGCGAGAGGGATTCGTTGCGTGGTAACGAGCGAGAGGGCGGACTATTCCTTTAAGACGTTTTCACAGAAGGTGTCAAGGGGAAACCTAAATAATGGCAAAGTTCCACTCTCTGTCTATGATTGCTCTCATAAAGGACGGACTATCCCTTTAAGACGTTTAAGTCGGCGTCAAGAGGATTGTGAGAGGGATTGGTTGCGTGGTAAAGGGCGGGAGTGAAGCGAGGTGGAATAAAACATGTCATCAGGTGGTGTTTAATCAAGAGAATGTGCTTATATGTAATGCTAGAGAAAGCCTGGAACATGACTCATACCACCCGGGCCGGGCCGGGCCGGGACTGTACAGAGGTCTGGAAAGAAGAGGAGTGGTAGGCAAGGTGGGGCTGAGGAGGAAGGGGTTGGGAGGGAGGAAGGGGGGGGGGGGGTGGGTGGGATGGGGAGGGGTTGGGAGGGGGGAAGGGGGAGGGGGGGCTTAAGAAAAAGAGATGAGGATATGTATAAAAAAAAACCAGAGCAAGCAGTTATGATAATGGGTTGGTCTCTCGTATTCGTTATTTCATTAATGCATTCTTATTACAATGTATTCAATTTATCCGTCGAATGTGTGTATGTGGGGGTGGGTGGGGGGGGGGGGGGGGGGGTGAGGATGACGGCCGTATATAAAGTGGTGCGTATAGCAACACCACCATCATTATTTATTATGAAAATGGTCTTTTGTTCGTGTTTATTATTTAGTTTATTTTTCTGTCTAGGATGGGGTGGGGTGGCGGGTGAGGGACGGGTGACGGTAGTAAATATATGGAGATGCCCCTTTTTCATTTATTATATGCCTTCTTTCCTGCACGTTGATTCGTTCATGTTTTGTTATCATTTCTGTAGCACGTCCGTCCGCGCTAGTTTGCCGTGGGGTCGAAACTTTACATCATGGCCCGTATGAACATTGGCTGCCTCGTAAAATTGACACAAAATAGCCGATTGATACTTCATTGATGATTGAAACAAGCAACGAATGAATAACTGATTGTTTTACTGATTGATTGAATGAATGATTGATTATTTGATCCAATGGTTAAATATACGTTTCCCCGATAGTTTTGTTGTTTATTTGGTCGAGAACGAAAGTAAGTTGCGCGTCGCCTCACAAGATCAACGACAGACACATAAACTTTCCTGAACGAGCTTTTAGACACGACGTGAGATAGTGTATTAACAGTTTCGACAGGTGAAGGGGAAGGGGGCAAGGGGTAGAGGGAGGGGGGGGGGGGTAGGGGAACACTTGCGAGCGGATCTGAGATCTTGCGAGATTTTGCGAGATTTCCAATGATACGAGTAATCTGTTATGGGTACTGGAGACAAAGTGA
This sequence comes from Arbacia lixula, assembly GCA_963669155.1. Taxonomy (NCBI): domain Eukaryota; kingdom Metazoa; phylum Echinodermata; class Echinoidea; order Arbacioida; family Arbaciidae; genus Arbacia; species Arbacia lixula. The sequence continues at coordinate 15,295,420 of OZ022594.1, forward strand.
CATAAACGCATACGTACCTCTTCACCAAAACATATAATATGGAAAACAACTGCAGTGTCTTATAAACTGTATCAATATTATTTTGTAGATAATAAAATTTGATCTTCGTAAATCAATATCTATACGTGTACGGACTTTTCAATCGATATATGTATTATCAAAATTATAAATAGCTTTGTATCAATGAATACCGCATTGAATTGAATTGAAAGCATTATGTCTCAGATTAATCCGATGAGTCTGGTCAAACCGCACCGTAACCATGGCAATCATTTGAGAATAAACTGCGGCGAGAACAGGGTCACATTTAAAAACATTTTTGATACTGATGTCCTTATTGTGATCGCCCATGACTTTTGACACCTGGTTGGGTAGAATGTTTGAGTTCAATTTCCTTTCTGTCATCCACCCACCAGTATATGTTTATAGTATAAACCTTGGGGAAAAGTTGAAAGTCCAGCACATACATGATACATAATCTATTATGCAGTCATACATGTAGAAAAGTAATTTGCTTGGCATGCTTTGCATCAATTACGAGCAATAACATTATTCGAAATCGAAATTTATGATGCTTATACAAAAACAAATCAATATCTTCAAAACTCCGTCTTCATAACAATGCTTCAAGAATACTTTAAAACTATTGTCATATGTTATCATGATAAAGTCGACCCCTCTGTCCCCCCCCCCCCCCCACACACACACACACACACACACAAACACACACACACACAAACACAAACACAAACACACAGACACACTTCTCTTCATATCTTCATCTTCAGAACAGTGCTTCAAACATGCTTTAACAATAAACTGATATCATATCATTGTTTTGGCACCAGACCCCCGCCCCCACCCCCATTTGCCCTAGTAGCCCCAACCCCCCCCCCCTCCCCACACACACACCACCTCCATGATTTTTCAATCGTTCTTTTCTCCGTCCTCACCTCTGACTCACTAGCAACTTCTCTAGACTTTCAGCTTCCAGCGATCGCCCAATCCGTAACCCTATACCGCCCCGCATGACATGCATGCATAATTGATCAGCCCATTGGAAAGAGTCAGTGATTGACTTGCTTGGCGTCCAGCCGTTTTGGATGTTTATAATCTAAATTCGACAGTCATCGGTACAGTAGGGTCTAGAACTAATGAGACCAATATACTGCCCGAATGTGACAAAAGGAAGCAACTAACAAAAGATACTTCTCTTGTAAATGAGCAAAATGTGTCTGTCACTTGCATTGGCATCAGTTCAACACCATATCATGTTATAGTGAATATCTCGCAGCAAGATGAATATTTCTTTTCCAGATTTTGCCTGTATAGGAATGCTGGGTACAATATAAGAATAACAATAACCCTGATTTAAGTGATTTGTCACTTGCTTCCTTTTGTCAGAGTAGGGCAGAATATACCGCGTGTATATATAGGGGGAAGTTGTCCCAAAGTGTAGCGCGCACCGACATCCAAGTTTTGTTTAGAGTCATGTCCCCTTCCTGTCTCATACAACGTCACACGAGACCGGAAGTGGACACGACTAAATCTGAATGTGTCTACTCATGCCTTAACTTCGGTATGGAGAATTGCTATCCCATTCTCGTCTTCTGACGATCCGTGCATGAGAAGAGGAAGAATAAGAAGAAGAAAATGAAGAAGTAGAAGAAGAAGGAGGAGGAGGAGAAGAAGAAGAAGAAGAAGAAGAAGAAGAAGAAGAAGAAGAAGAAGAAGAAGAAGGAGAAGAAGAAGAAGAAGAAGAAGAAGAAGAAGAAGAAGAAGAAGAAGAAGAAGAAGAAGAAGAAAAGGGAGGAGGAGGAGGAGGAGGAGGAGAAGAAGAAGAAGAAGAAGAAGAAGAAGAAGCATGAGAAGGAGAAATGGAGGAAGAGGAGAAATATCAGAAGAAGATCATCATCATCATCATCATCATAAGAAGAAGAAGAAGAAAAAGAAGAAGTAGAAGAACGAGGAGGAGAAGGAGAAGAAGAAATAGAAGAAGAAGGAGAAGGACAAGAAGGACAAGAAGAAGAAGTAGGAGGAAGAGGAGAAGAAGAGGAAGAAGAAGAAGAAGAAGAAGAAGAAGAAAGGAATTTGCCTACCTCAACCATGCAGCCTTGTTTATTATCCGACGTATAATAAAGGACTCCATTTAGAAATACCAATCTGTCTGAGATCCAGGCTAGGTGGCGAGGGCGCATGAATGGAACGAAACACGATTTATAAACCGCATCATCAGAAAAATTGGACTTTCCACGTCGCTAATGATTGACGATTACAGCCGCGTTCGCTCCTTCAGATTAAAAGCGGTCGTAGACGATTTCAGATTAAATTAAATTCACTGCATTCTAATAATGTGTTTTACAAAGAGCGGTAACAAAAGTATTTAATCACACCCGCTCCAACATCCGTCAGTGAATCTCGAGCTAGTCCTTTGAACTATGCGTCGGGCTTTCCTTCTTTGAGCTAGGAGTCAATCATTCAAATGGGGGAAGCGACAAGGGGATAAGGGGCATTGGGATGTGCGTATGCGTGTGGGGGGGGGGGGGGGCGGGGGGGGGGGAGGGGTAATGTCGATGCACAAAATGTATTCCCTTCATCTCTGGTATCACGATCCCTGCTATTACAACTATTACAATTACCGTTTCGCGCGCAAGTTGTGCACATTTGCTTTCACTTTACGTTTCGGCCATTTTATTAACAATAATATCATACTAATTTCGATGACTGTCAAACGTGTCCCTATGCTTAAAATTTTCTGATAACTACTTTTCACGATATAGGCCTTAAAATTTTGTTTGTATTTTCTTTATTTGCAAGCTATTGAATCTTTATTGTTTTATGGTCTTAATCAATGACTTGATAAATTTCAAATCAGCCCATGAACGCAAATGGATGTAAAATATTTTATTTAATAGTTACAATCCCTGAATAGATATTAATTTAAACTGTCATCCAATCTATTATCGGGTCAAAGAAGCGCTATGGTTGTAGCTCATGGCTTCAAACGAGATCGTATCCTCAAGACCCATCTTTTAGTCAACTATCCCAACTGGCGTTTTTTTCATTATCATAGGCCCGTCGGCGAGATTTAAGCTATTATGTAACTCGTGCTCGCTTAAATCGTCAAGTGAATTAATCCGAATTTGATTGATGCAATTTACGCCCTCCGATAAGAGTGAAATGATGCTAAGCGATAATCTTGTTGCTCTAACATGAATTTTACATGACTGATTGACAGCTGATTATGTAATTTTCACTGACAGCCAGGCGGACAAACATGACGACAGATTCTGCAGATGTAATACATAAACGAATGATGTATAATGTATATCGATCGATGGACGGAGAGAGACAGAGAGGGGGGGGGAGAGAATTAAAGAAAACGACCAACAAAGGGTGAGTATTAAGTGATAGAGCAAATGGAGAAAGAAAAAAAAAGAAGTGAACAGAAATAATAGGAAGGTACGGAAGGGGGAATGTAAGAAGAAAATAGGAAGAATAAAATGGAGAGGATATGAAGTAGAAGGAGGTAAAGAAAACAAAGTACGAGAGGAAAAAGAACAAAAGGGAGGACTCGGGATAACTCGAGAAATAGGAGCAGTAGAAGAAAAAGAGGAAAGGAAAGAAACAGAACATGAAGAAGAAAGAGGAGAAGAGGAGGAGAGGGAGGGATTATAAACAGAAAGAGAGAGAGAGAGAGACAGAGACAGAGAGACAGAGACAGAGACAGAGACAGACAGACAGACAGAGAGACAGACAGAGAGACAGACAGAGAGACAGAGAGAGAGAGAAAGAAAGAGAGAGAGAGAGAGAGAGAGAGAGAGAGGGGGGGGGGTCATTATAATTCAGCACAAGTTCGTTTCTGACCACTCGTCCCCTGATGAATTTGCGGTCACTCACAATCACGACAATTGGCGCCATAAATTAAAACCCGAAAAAGCCGCGGTGGGACATTATTTTCTCCCCTCATAGGGGTGGTCGGGCATCCCCTCTCAGATGACTCATTCTTTAAGATGCTAATTTATGACAGAGACCCGGGATCTGCCACTACGCCTCATTAGCATAATTAGCTGAGTGTCTTATAATGGTGTGGCTGTCCGAGGAAAACGATTTTTTTTTTTAAACCTTTTCTGTGCCATAGAGAAAGCTGTTCAATGGGATTTGTGTGCGTTATTGGGAACAAAATGTTCTCAACTATTGTAACATACCATCGATGGTAACTGCCTTAGCAACAGCAGCAAAGTTGAAAGCCCATGGGGGGCTATCATGGCAATTACCATTAATGACAAATCACAACAATAAAATTAACAATATATTTATGAAGAGCTTGTTTGCAAAAGGGGTTAGATCCACTTTAGACCATTCTCAGAAAATGTACTTTTTTTTTTAATTTTCCCATACTGCATTACTCTTATGCGAAACTAGGTTGTCATGATATACTACCCTAATATGTGAACATAAAATTCGGTATAAAAGAAATCTACCTGTCTTCATTTTTCCCTCAAAAAGTTACCTTTGTGGATCTAGCCCCTTTTGCAAACAAACTGAAATGGATCTAACCTTCTTTGAAAAAGACGTGATTTCTGGCCATTTGCGTTCACTTTTTAATGGGAATTTCAACTTTTCTTTGGTATCATCTTATTGAGCTACTTCAAATCTAAACATTTAGACCAAAACAAAAAAAAAATCAAATTTGATGAAAAATGGATCTAACCCTTTTGCAAACTAGCTCTTCATACGCAACAGGTTCTTGGCACATTAAGAGTTAGCTCTTTTTGTGCCATAAGATAAATGTTTCTGAGTAGGATATGTGTGTTCCATTACTGCTAATTATGTTGCAACATGTGACACTTGGTTTAGTTAAGAATGAGCCGGCATGTTCTAATTTATTCCGGCAACATTATGTTTAATCTTTAAAAAATAACTACCTATCGTGCGGTCAAAGAACTGAAAAAGAAGGCATATGGAAATCGAAGAATGAGACGGATGGAATAAAGTCAACAAGATTATGATTTTGTCTTTTTATACGTAAGGGAAAAAAAACAGTTCGACATTGACAAAAATGAATGCATCAACCCTTATCATGCTTGGCTGCGTAACATTGCATGTTCTCTCAATTTCCTCTTTCAACAAGAGAAAAACAATCTTCTTTCATTCTTTGAATCCCTCTGCTACTGACTCAAATATGCATTTCCCCCTTCAAAATGTCATTACTCCTTAAAACAAAACAAAACAAAACACATCCCCTAAAAAATAAGCGCTGGTAATCAATAAAGAAGACTGTCTATATTTATATTGGTTGCGTGGTAAAGGGCGGGAGTGAAGCGAGGTGGAATAAAACATGTCATCAGGTGGTGTTTAATCAAGAGAATGTGCTTATATGTAATGCTAGAGAAAGCCTGGAACATGACTCATACCACCCGGGCCGGGCCGGGCCGGGACTGTACAGAGGTCTGGAAAGAAGAGGAGTGGTAGGCAAGGTGGGGCTGAGGAGGAAGGGGTTGGGAGGGAGGAAGGGGGGGGGGGGGGGGGTGGGTGGGATGGGGAGGGGTTGGGAGGGGGGAAGGGGGAGGGGGGGCTTAAGAAAAAGAGATGAGGATATGTATAAAAAAAAACCAGAGCAAGCAGTTATGATAATGGGTTGGTCTCTCGTATTCGTTATTTCATTAATGCATTCTTATTACAATGTATTCAATTTATCCGTCGAATGTGTGTATGTGGGGGTGGGTGGGGGGGGGGGGGGTGAGGATGACGGCCGTATATAAAGTGGTGCGTATAGCAACACCACCATCATTATTTATTATGAAAATGGTCTTTTGTTCGTGTTTATTATTTAGTTTATTTTTCTGTCTAGGATGGGGTGGGGTGGCGGGTGAGGGACGGGTGACGGTAGTAAATATATGGAGATGCCCCTTTTTCATTTATTATATGCCTTCTTTCCTGCACGTTGATTCGTTCATGTTTTGTTATCATTTCTGTAGCACGTCCGTCCGCGCTAGTTTGCCGTGGGGTCGAAACTTTACATCATGGCCCGTATGAACATTGGCTGCCTCGTAAAATTGACACAAAATAGCCGATTGATACTTCATTGATGATTGAAACAAGCAACGAATGAATAACTGATTGTTTTACTGATTGATTGAATGAATGATTGATTATTTGATCCAATGGTTAAATATACGTTTCCCCGATAGTTTTGTTGTTTATTTGGTCGAGAACGAAAGTAAGTTGCGCGTCGCCTCACAAGATCAACGACAGACACATAAACTTTCCTGAACGAGCTTTTAGACACGACGTGAGATAGTGTATTAACAGTTTCGACAGGTGAAGGGGAAGGGGGCAAGGGGTAGAGGGAGGGGGGGGGGGTAGGGGAACACTTGCGAGCGGATCTGAGATCTTGCGAGATTTTGCGAGATTTCCAATGATACGAGTAATCTGTTATGGGTACTGGAGACAAAGTGACATAAACGCATACGTACCTCTTCACCAAAACATATAATATGGAAAACAACTGCAGTGTCTTATAAACTGTATCAATATTATTTTGTAGATAATAAAATTTGATCTTCGTAAATCAATATCTATACGTGTACGGACTTTTCAATCGATATATGTATTATCAAAATTATAAATAGCTTTGTATCAATGAATACCGCATTGAATTGAATTGAAAGCATTATGTCTCAGATTAATCCGATGAGTCTGGTCAAACCGCACCGTAACCATGGCAATCATTTGAGAATAAACTGCGGCGAGAACAGGGTCACATTTAAAAACATTTTTGATACTGATGTCCTTATTGTGATCGCCCATGACTTTTGACACCTGGTTGGGTAGAATGTTTGAGTTCAATTTCCTTTCTGTCATCCACCCACCAGTATATGTTTATAGTATAAACCTTGGGGAAAAGTTGAAAGTCCAGCACATACATGATACATAATCTATTATGCAGTCATACATGTAGAAAAGTAATTTGCTTGGCATGCTTTGCATCAATTACGAGCAATAACATTATTCGAAATCGAAATTTATGATGCTTATACAAAAACAAATCAATATCTTCAAAACTCCGTCTTCATAACAATGCTTCAAGAATACTTTAAAACCTATTGTCATATGTTATCATGATAAAGTCGACCCCTCTGTCCCCCCCCCCCCCCCACACACACACACACACACACACAAACACACACACACACAAACACAAACACAAACACACAGACACACTTCTCTCATATCTTCATCTTCAGAACAGTGCTTCAAACATGCTTTAACAATAAACTGATATCATATCATTGTTTTGGCACCAGACCCCCGCCCCCACCCCCATTTGCCCTAGTAGCCCCAACCCCCCCCCCTCCCACACACACACCACCTCCATGATTTTTCAATCGTTCTTTTCTCCGTCCTCACCTCTGACTCCACTAGCAACTTCTCTAGACTTTCAGCTTCCAGCGATCGCCCAATCCGTAACCCTTATACCGCCCCGCATGACATGCATGCATAATTGATCAGCCCATTGGAAAGAGTCAGTGATTGACTTGCTTGGCGTCCAGCCGTTTTGGATGTTTATAATCTAAATTCGACAGTCATCGGTACAGTAGGGTCTAGAACTAATGAGACCAATATACTGCCCGAATGTGACAAAAGGAAGCAACTAACAAAAGATACTTCTCTTGTAAATGAGCAAAATGTGTCTGTCACTTGCATTGGCATCAGTTCAACACCATATCATGTTATAGTGAATATCTCGCAGCAAGATGAATATTTCTTTTTCAGATTTTGCCTGTATAGGAATGCTGGGTACAATATAAGAATAACAATAACCCTGATTTAAGTGATTTGTCACTTGCTTCCTTTTGTCAGAGTAGGGCAGAATATACCGCGTGTATATATAGGGGGGAAGTTGTCCCAAAGTGTAGCGCGCACCGACATCCAAGTTTTGTTTAGAGTCATGTCCCCTTCCTGTCTCATACAACGTCACACGAGACCGGAAGTGGACACGACTAAATCTGAATGTGTCTACTCATGCCTTAACTTCGGTATGGAGAATTGCTATCCCATTCTCGTCTTCTGACGATCCGTGCATGAGAAGAGGAAGAATAAGAAGAAGAAAATGAAGAAGTAGAAGAGAAGAAGGAGGAGGAGGAGAAGAAGAAGAAGAAGAAGAAGAAGAAGAAGAAGAAGAAGAAGAAGGAGAAGAAGAAGAAGAAGAAGAAGAAGAAGAAGAAGAAGAAGAAGAAGAAGAAGAAAAGGGAGGAGGAGGAGGAGGAGGAGGAGAAGAAGAAGAAGAAGAAGAAGAAGAAGAAGCATGAGAAGGAGAAATGGAGGAAGAGGAGAAATATCAGAAGAAGATCATCATCATCATCATCATCATAAGAAGAAGAAGAAGAAAAAGAAGAAGTAGAAGAACGAGGAGGAGAAGGAGAAGAAGAAATAGAAGAAGAAGGAGAAGGACAAGAAGGACAAGAAGAAGAAGTAGGAGAAGAAGTAGGAGGAAGAGGAGAAGAAGAGGAAGAAGAAGAAGAAGAAGAAGAAGAAGAAAGGAATTTGCCTACCTCAACCATGCAGCCTTGTTTATTATCCGACGTATAATAAAGGACTCCATTTAGAAATACCAATCTGTCTGAGATCCAGGCTAGGTGGCGAGGGCGCATGAATGGAACGAAACACGATTTATAAACCGCATCATCAGAAAAATTGGACTTTCCACGTCGCTAATGATTGACGATTACAGCCGCGTTCGCTCCTTCAGATTAAAAGCGGTCGTAGACGATTTCAGATTAAATTAAATTCACTGCATTCTAATAATGTGTTTTACAAAGAGCGGTAACAAAAGTATTTAATCACACCCGCTCCAACATCCGTCAGTGAATCTCGAGCTAGTCCTTTGAACTATGCGTCGGGCTTTCCTTCTTTGAGCTAGGAGTCAATCATTCAAATGGGGGAAGCGACAAGGGGATAAGGGGCATTGGGATGTGCGTATGCGTGTGGGGGGGGGGGGGGGGCGGGGGGGGGGGAGGGGTAATGTCGATGCACAAAATGTATTCCCTTCATCTCTGGTATCACGATCCCTGCTATTACAACTATTACAATTACCGTTTCGCGCGCAAGTTGTGCACATTTGCTTTCACTTTACGTTTCGGCCATTTTATTAACAATAATATCATACTAATTTCGATGACTGTCAAACGTGTCCCTATGCTTAAAATTTTCTGATAACTACTTTTCACGATATAGGCCTTAAAATTTTGTTTGTATTTTCTTTATTTGCAAGCTATTGAATCTTTATTGTTTTATGGTCTTAATCAATGACTTGATAAATTTCAAATCAGCCCATGAACGCAAATGGATGTAAAATATTTTATTTAATAGTTACAATCCCTGAATAGATATTAATTTAAACTGTCATCCAATCTATTATCGGGTCAAAGAAGCGCTATGGTTGTAGCTCATGGCTTCAAACGAGATCGTATCCTCAAGACCCATCTTTTAGTCAACTATCCCAACTGGCGTTTTTTTCATTATCATAGGCCCGTCGGCGAGATTTAAGCTATTATGTAACTCGTGCTCGCTTAAATCGTCAAGTGAATTAATCCGAATTTGATTGATGCAATTTACGCCCTCCGATAAGAGTGAAATGATGCTAAGCGATAATCTTGTTGCTCTAACATGAATTTTACATGACTGATTGACAGCTGATTATGTAATTTTCACTGACAGCCAGGCGGACAAACATGACGACAGATTCTGCAGATGTAATACATAAACGAATGATGTATAATGTATATCGATCGATGGACGGAGAGAGACAGAGAGGGGGGGGGAGAGAATTAAAGAAAACGACCAACAAAGGGTGAGTATTAAGTGATAGAGCAAATGGAGAAAGAAAAAAAAAGAAGTGAACAGAAATAATAGGAAGGTACGGAAGGGGGAATGTAAGAAGAAAATAGGAAGAATAAAATGGAGAGGATATGAAGTAGAAGGAGGTAAAGAAAACAAAGTACGAGAGGAAAAAGAACAAAAGGGAGGACTCGGGATAACTCGAGAAATAGGAGCAGTAGAAGAAAAAGAGGAAAGGAAAGAAACAGAACATGAAGAAGAAAGAGGAGAAGAGGAGGAGAGGGAGGGATTATAAACAGAAAGAGAGAGAGAGAGAGACAGAGACAGAGAGACAGAGACAGAGACAGAGACAGACAGACAGACAGAGAGACAGACAGAGAGACAGACAGAGAGACAGAGAGAGAGAGAAAGAAAGAGAGAGAGAGAGAGAGAGAGAGAGAGAGGGGGGGGGGTCATTATAATTCAGCACAAGTTCGTTTCTGACCACTCGTCCCCTGATGAATTTGCGGTCACTCACAATCACGACAATTGGCGCCATAAATTAAAACCCGAAAAAGCCGCGGTGGGACATTATTTTCTCCCCTCATAGGGGTGGTCGGGCATCCCCTCTCAGATGACTCATTCTTTAAGATGCTAATTTATGACAGAGACCCGGGATCTGCCACTACGCCTCATTAGCATAATTAGCTGAGTGTCTTATAATGGTGTGGCTGTCCGAGGAAAACGATTTTTTTTTTTAAACCTTTTCTGTGCCATAGAGAAAGCTGTTCAATGGGATTTGTGTGCGTTATTGGGAACAAAATGTTCTCAACTATTGTAACATACCATCGATGGTAACTGCCTTAGCAACAGCAGCAAAGTTGAAAGCCCATGGGGGGCTATCATGGCAATTACCATTAATGACAAATCACAACAATAAAATTAACAATATATTTATGAAGAGCTTGTTTGCAAAAGGGGTTAGATCCACTTTAGACCATTCTCAGAAAATGTACTTTTTTTTTTAATTTTCCCATACTGCATTACTCTTATGCGAAACTAGGTTGTCATGATATACTACCCTAATATGTGAACATAAAATTCGGTATAAAAGAAATCTACCTGTCTTCATTTTTCCCTCAAAAAGTTACCTTTGTGGATCTAGCCCCTTTTGCAAACAAACTGAAATGGATCTAACCTTCTTTGAAAAAGACGTGATTTCTGGCCATTTGCGTTCACTTTTTAATGGGAATTTCAACTTTTCTTTGGTATCATCTTATTGAGCTACTTCAAATCTAAACATTTAGACCAAAACAAAAAAAAAATCAAATTTGATGAAAAATGGATCTAACCCTTTTGCAAACTAGCTCTTCATACGCAACAGGTTCTTGGCACATTAAGAGTTAGCTCTTTTTGTGCCATAAGATAAATGTTTCTGAGTAGGATATGTGTGTTCCATTACTGCTAATTATGTTGCAACATGTGACACTTGGTTTAGTTAAGAATGAGCCGGCATGTTCTAATTTATTCCGGCAACATTATGTTTAATCTTTAAAAAATAACTACCTATCGTGCGGTCAAAGAACTGAAAAAGAAGGCATATGGAAATCGAAGAATGAGACGGATGGAATAAAGTCAACAAGATTATGATTTTGTCTTTTTATACGTAAGGGAAAAAAAACAGTTCGACATTGACAAAAATGAATGCATCAACCCTTATCATGCTTGGCTGCGTAACATTGCATGTTCTCTCAATTTCCTCTTTCAACAAGAGAAAAACAATCTTCTTTCATTCTTTGAATCCCTCTGCTACTGACTCAAATATGCATTTCCCCCTTCAAAATGTCATTACTCCTTAAAACAAAACAAAACAAAACACATCCCCTAAAAAATAAGCGCTGGTAATCAATAAAGAAGACTGTCTATATTTAAAAACGTGAAATTTGAAAACATGAAACGAAGAATGATGTTCTATTATACTGTAACAATATGTATTTGATATTGATAAACAAATGTAAGTACAGCATCCATACACGCGCGCGTCTGGGGAAAAGGAAAGAACATGAAGAGATCGCTTATCAAATAAAAAGGGGCGGGTTTTGTAATTTTCGTTGTCGTCTCCTCCGGAATTATAATGACCGACTTTCCTTTCAATCTCCCACGATGTCCCCCATTCATTGCCGCTACATCTTCCTCCATGCACCGTGACTCAAAGGTTTGTCTCCGCTGGAAATCATCACTGAACCAGAAGTTCATTGATACCAGATTTTCTGCTCGGTCGAATTTTGTAACAATCGTGACCTCATTTTTCTCATACGGCAGTTGCATGTTCGCAAAACCGGATATTTCTTTTACTTTTATTCGTTTTGAGGATTCGATTTATTATGAAGCAGAGCTAAGACATCTGGAACCTTTGTCAATGTATTATCCCCACAGCACTGTACATATCAATTCTAGATATGATTATCGATGAAATAACATTCTTTTTCGATGTATGGGGATATGCTTTAGTTCCTCCTTGTTTTTTCGTGGTATTTTCATTCCTTGGAAAGACAGGTTTTAGGACTGAACTGATTATTTTGTGGCGCCCTTTTTTTTTTGGTTCTTTTAAAAAATATATAAATTACTATAATCCAACTGTGGGGCTTATTGCTTATAGATAGATATGCATCTAGGCCCTTTTTAGAATAGGCCCGTGAAACACAGAACAATAGGGTACTAGTAGTAGGGGAGACCGGGTCTAGTTGTTACAATTTTCACATTTTCAGGTCTGTACAAAAAATGAATAGAGGAATCGACTTCATTTTTGCTTTGAGGATACCTTATGTCCTCCTTTAATTAAAAACAGTACAAACTTTGGGAGTCCAGATAATATAAACAAGATATTACGTAATCAATAAACACAAAATTTTGTAACAACTTTCCCCGATGTTGGGGGAAGTTGTTACAGCACATGGGGTACTTTGTTACACCGTAGAAAGTCAACTCAAATCGGGTAATGCAGATCTGACTTGTTAGGTAATTGTTAATATTAACCTGTCTGGGTGTGCATGTTAGCCTATGCTGGGGTGTGTGGGTGTGTTGGGTGTGTTGGGTGTGTGTGTGTGTGTGTGTGTGTGTATGCACGCTTGTGAATTTTGTGGGGTTTCTTATTTTATAATTATAGGATACACATTAATACTAACATGGTTATTACTTTCAGATTTACATTAAAATTGATCATGGATAAATGGAATTAATTTGTTTAACCACTTACTAAACAAAGCAAACTTACTTCCAAAAGAAGCGTAAAAGTACATGACATGAGTACCGAACAGTGATTCAAAATAATTATGTATGCAACATAATTCTTGAAAACTCACAAGAAAGTCAACGATTTCATTTATTTAAGAGTGTAACTTGTAAAATCTGGATAAGCTCAATTAAACAATATATGTCAGCATATACAATAATTTTCATTATCCAGATATTCAAAAATGAATTTAAATGGGCTTTGAATACAGAATAAGAACAGAAAATGTTATGCAATGATGAATGTTCATGATTACAAAGGTTGACATCTAAAACTCCCAACAGTGGTTTATCTTAAATGATTAACTCCAATTTTGATCCCATAACCTGCTCCTACACACATTTTCATTTTGCACTCTTTCCAAATCAGACAAAGTATTCGTGATACTTATAAAAAGTAAGCGTATTTAATCGCTGTCGCTGGACTCCATCAAACTACTGCCACAAATATCACAGATGTATGCAGTCCCAGATCTTCCAGGGGTGCACTCATAGTGGGACCATCCACTGCACTTCACACATTTAATCCACCGTTCACCAGGTGCAGAATTCGAGTAAGAGTCCCCACAAACCAAGCACTCACAGTCGGCAGGCTCTGCAAAGTTCTTCTTCTTGTTCACCCTTTTTTTAGTTGGTTTAAGTGTTTTGGCCTGCTTCTTCTGCTGTTGTTCTTGTTCCAGCTTCTCTTTCTCTGGTGTGCTGGTAAGAATGGCTGACATCCGCTTTCGTCTACCACCTCGTGCCTGCTTCCTTGGACCTGCTTTAGGGAAAGGCGCGATGACTTCAGGAGACTTGGTGATCGTCGTCATTCTAGGTGCGTCTCTGCTTGGTCCTGGCTGCATGCTATGTTGATCCTGCAGCATAGGAGAACCTACATTTTGCTCTGTATGTGGGTGTGACTCATCTTGACGGACCTCATCTGGGCGGACGAGTTCTGGTTCCTCTGGAACAACTTCAGCAGATTCATCTGAAGTTACCTCAGCTGGTTCAGCTTGGGTGGCCTCATGTGGGCGATCAGTTACATAGTTTGGAAGGAACTCGCTTTCATCGAAAATGTTGCGGTCGAATGGCGCAATTCCTGTGCATTGGAACCCCTTAGGGATGTTGGTCGCAGTTGCAGCCCGCGGAAGAGCTTCCTTCACTATTGCTGGAATGTCATAAATGGTCATTGTCTTCCCCGGATGAGACTTCATCCATCCATCACTGGCCTCATTGACGAATTTCTTGAATGGGCCAAACACGCTTCGATCAAGCGGTTGAAGCTTGTGGGAGCAGTGAGGTGGGAAAGAGACAAGCACTATACCATGGTCGCGGCAGAAATTTATGACAGAAAGTGCAACATGAGACTCGTGATTATCCAGCAGGAGCAACACTGGATGATCCTTGGTGCACCTGGTCACTTCCTGAAAGTGTTTGAGGAACTTTAGGAAGTCATCTTCCTTCATCCAACCACTCGGATTAGCAGAACCACAGCATCCAGGTGGGCCGTTAGCTATGAAATGCTCTCGAAAGTTCACTCGAGGGAAGACAAGCATTGGAGGTATGCTGTTTCCGCTTGCACTCACAGCAAAACAGACAGTCACAAGCGTCCCACGCTCTGCGCTTGTGACAGCTCCAACTTGTTTGACACCTTTTTGGGCTAAGATCTTTCTCGGCTGCTGAACTGTGGTGACCCCGGTCTCGTCACAGTTGTATATATCATTGACTGCAAACTTATACTTGTCAAGAACGGCTCCCAAGTTGTCGAAGAAGGTGTCAACATTTGCCTTGTTGAAGCTTGTGGCTCTGCTTAGGCTGGTTCCTTCTGGTGTCCGAATGGAAAGCTGTGGGTGCCTTTTCAAGAATTTTGCACACCATTCTACACCTGCTGTTTTGTTTTCATGCCACGTTTTTGGGCAGTTGATACTATTCTGGAGAGCGAATTGAAAACTTAGTTTCCTGAATTCTTTTGTAGTCAGTCCATAATAAATCTGCGAGGCGAAGATCACGTAGTTCACTAACATATCTTCCTCTTCAGGGTTGAATACCATGCGTGGCTTCGCATAACCAGTTGTTGGAGTTTGTCCCTTGCGTATCTTAGAGCAATACCTCTGCAAAGTCATGAAGTTTACCTGCATAGAGTGAAAATAAAATTGGAAAGAAAATCATAACTTTCAAATCAGGTGCTATGCTTATATAATTCATATTCATGAGACTAGTGATATAGGCATACCTTTCGACTAAAATTAAAATATAATTAATACTGATCATTTATGAGTTAAGATTTTATAAATCAAATAACAATGAAGTATACATTTACAAGAAATATTTCGAAGCAGTCAGCTCTACTCCATATGCTGGATCATTAATCCAGCATGGAGGACCCTTCCACAGCGCTGTAAAGAAATGCTTTGATAAGCTTCTCTAATTCGCTGTATCTATACTCACATCAAACTGTTCTGCAACATTTCGAAGCGATTCGTTGTTATCTATCACACGCCTAGCTGCAACAGCCATAACATCGTTAGGTGTTGAACCTCTGTTTGTTTTTCTTTTATAGTTACGTGGCATCATGAATCAGACTTCCTGTAGGAAACAAAATAAACCATAAATTCAATTGAAAGTGCATTGGGGTAAGTTGTTACACCACTCGATTCTCCAGACGGGTCAAGTTGTTACACTGTAACAACTTGACCCAGTGCGTTTTCAAAAACTTGAACACACGTAGCCAATAGACAATCAAACATCACGTGTTGCTACTTTCACCAAAAGACAGCCAAAACACGCTTCTTTCAACCACAAACTCATCACTTATTGGAGAAAAATGGATTTGGTGTAATAAAGAAAAATCGAATTTTTCAAAATTTTACTCGGAGAGGTAAAAAAGTGTTTTTTGGACCTACCTTCTACATGTGACGTCCAGGCAACACCAGATTTCGCATGTAGAGATCGTTGGCTATACGTATTGATTTGATATTACTTGTAGCGCCATCTTTTGATCACATTTGGAGAAAATGACAGTGTAACAACTTGCCCGTGTAACAACTAGACCCGGTCTCCCCTACTGAGCACTGCACGATGACAGGTTGTGAAGACACAAAAAATATGCTGCTTTAGCTTGCTGATCTGACCGTAAAGTATTTATTATTTGCGCCCTCTCTGGGCGAATAGTTGTAATGTTGCTACCATCAACAAATTCTTTCGGAATCTCGCAACGGATTTTGAGTCAAATACACCGGCTGGCATTGCAGGAAACGTCAAGTCGTTTAAATCTCTCACAATGGATGACGAAATACCAGAATATGATGGTAATGTTGCTTAATTTGATAAAGACACGTCTGTTTGATACGAAAGCGTGAACGGACTGTTGAATTGAGAAGAAAATTTGTCGGAGTGCCCCACTCGCTTATATTTGTGTTGGTTATGGAGAGTGCGGTAACACTGTAACAAACTTCTCAAGACTTGTCCCGACTTTGTAATTTTGGTCCAGTCAGGACTTTCACGTTTAGTTGATTGATTTGTTTATCCGTATGATATATCAATATGTGCAAAATTTGGCAATCACGTACTATAGGAGACCATGGTATCCCACTAATTTGTATGAATTTTAACCCTAAAACTAGACAGGAATAACCGTCTCATTCGGGGCATTCTTTAAAGCGAAATGACATTTTTGGACATAGCCCGAATAGAGACGGTATATGCACATTACACGCGCATTGGGGATCTTGTACACCGTGCAAGTTCAATGCATGAGTAGAAAGTTACCCTATTAGCACAAAGTCTATGGGAAAACGGAGTTGGGAACTATCATAGCTGCATAGGTAGACCCTACTTCGTTTAAAAATCTAACATCTTTCAAGCTATGATGCAACAAATCTTCTTCAATCAAAATTAGAATAGGTGTATATTATGTATTCAGAAATTTTAGGTCTGAAATTCCCCTGAAAAAATCAAAAGGTGAAAATTAAAGACTTACTTTCCGCCGATTACACGTTTATCACAGACATTTTTAAACTCCTCGAGTCTGACATAAATTTGACCAATCAGATTGTTTGACGGGTTGTTGGCTATGAATATTTAGATCTCAATCATCAATCGGTTTGACGAAAAAGAAAATAGCACACGGCAAACGAGCAGGAAAAAAATGTGTGCATGCGATGATATATGCATTAGCATTAGCGTTTTCATATTCAAAATGGTGACCCGCATCGATCACCATACAGTGTACAGCTACAGGTGTAATGTTCAGTCTCTAGATAGGGCGTTCAGAGGAGCCAGATGCAATCTCAGCGGATCCAACGTACAGAGACTGATTTTTTGGTCTACCCTAAACCTAGACTGAAAAAATCAGTTTGTAGGACATTGGATCCGCTGAGATTGCATCTGGCTCCTCTGAAAATGTAATTTCGATTAAAGAATGCCCCAAATGAGACAGTCATTCCTGTCCACCCTCCACCTAACCGTTACCCTAACCTTAAACCTAATTCTAAACCTAAACCTGACCCTAACCCTAGACAAAATGTTCGCTAGTTGATTCGTCCAAAAAAGTGATTTCTAGGTCACTTTCTGCCTACGACAATCAGTATTGCAGCATTCCCATTTTATGTATTATACATATGATATTGCCTGGTCCCTGTCCCTATTGTACAGGATCGGGATTGCCCAAAATATGCTTTGCCTCACTATCCGTACTCTACCATAACCATAACCCAGTGTAAACAGTTTCCATGGCCCACAAGTGGACAAACCGCTTTCATGGTTTGTTCTCAACAGTTCTGCTGCCTATCTTCATTGATTGTAAAACAAGAAAAGAACATCTGTTTATTTGGCATCACATGTTTTTTTCAAATTAGTATGATTTATATCCCACTTCTATATAATTTCAAATGCCACAAACGTGTAAGAATTGAACTTGGTTTGAATGACCAGTGCTTTTAAATTTTGCCCCTTCTCTTCTTTCTTTGCTGTGTCTGCAGAATCTTCCAGCTACCAGCTTCCTTGCAATACTTGCGGGCGGACCTTTCGGGAAGATATTCTGGTAAGTGGTGGACCCTAGTTAGCCTGACTTCTTAACCCTAATGTTACCAGGCCTTCAAAACCTCATTAGCTCCTTACACAGCCGCATGCCAATGGCAGTAGGAGAGGTAAAGCCAAGAAGGTTTAATCCTGAATTGATAACCCACTGGTTTATTGCTTGTTCATGATCAACTGCTGTTATTTCTTTGGTTTTGTAAGAACATTGAAATCCTGAACATTTAACATCATAGGAACCACCAAATTGGGCAGCAATACTATTTTCAAAATGCAACAATTAGACTAATCTCATGTAAGGCTTTGCCAATCTTGAATTTACATAGCATTGTAGGGCAAATCATGAACAAATTTTAAATACAAATCAATCTTTGCTGCCTGTGTAAAAGGTACTTTGATGTCAGGATTGCACAGTCTTTCCAGCTGAAGGTTAACTTATTGACTCTCCCTTACTTCCTTCATTCGTGTAGGCTCGTCATGCCCGTATCTGTGAGAAGTCCACTACAAAGAAGAGGAAAGTATTTGATTCGTCCAAGATGAGGGCTCAGGGCACGGACCTCGCTAACGCCCCTAAGAAGACTCACAAGGAGCCCCCTCCCACCGTGAGTTACTTAACTCTTGTTAACCCGCTCAGTCTCATAGGCAAGAAACTGAGTTGTTATTGATATGGAACTTTTGGTTCTTTGTGCTGAGAGGGTTAACTCACTCAGTCCCATAGGTGAGAAACTGAGTTGTTATTGATTTGGAACTATTGGTTCTTTGTGCTGAGAGGGTTAACTCACTCAGTCCCATAGGCAAGAAACTGAGTTCATATGGTATGGGGATGCTGGTGCTGAGAGGAATAACCCGCTCAGTCCCGTAGGCAAGAAACTGAGTTGTTATTGATATACGGCTGCCAGAGCTTGGTACTGAGATGCAGGGTGGTCCCAGTGTAGAAAAAAAGCGTGATGCACACATCATTCGTCGGGTCAAGAAAGTGATTGTGAGCCACACGTAAATTTGCTGTGCCACCAGTAAAATCAGTATCTGTCTTAATATTTGTTATTGTTTTTGCTTTCTTTGAGCCATGTTGTGTACCACGCCTCCAGTACAGATATGTGACAAAAAGGGATGTTGTGTCACATGTAAAAGATTTTCTGATGACCATCCTGCTGAGACAGACAGTAAACCCACTCAGTCTCATTAGCAATAAACTGATTTGTTATTAATATGGGAATATAGGTTCTTTGTACTGAGATGGTTAACTTTTCCATAGGCATGGAACTAAGTTATTCCTGATATCAGGCTGCTGCTGCTTGCATGGTATTGAGTGGTTTAACTGCAGACACGTGGGCATTTCTTTCCAGGGGGGTGTTTCACCAAGCTGTTCGTAAGTTACGAACGACTTTACGAACGACTGGTTATCCCTTCTTGTGCTAAATGCAATACCACACTCTGTTCACTGAGAATCTGACTTAGCACAAGAAGGGATCACCAGTCGTTCGTAAAGTCATTCGTAACTTACGAACAGCTTGGTGAAACACCACGCAGAATGTTTATCTAGCCATCAGTCCTCTTTCTGTTTTGTGAAATCACAAGCACATCAATACTTTTGGTTATCATATTAAGCGGCATGAGATGGACGAAGTGAAAGTGGAATTAATCCTTTGAAGAACCATACACAAAATATATGTGAGAATTGAGAAAATTCAAACTACCTGGAAGCCTTGCTAGACAGTGTGCTCTATTTAGATTTGTTTCTGCTGGGAGCATTTGTTTCATGTTCATGTGCATTATCTACTTCTGTACATCATTTTCACTTGATATCATATGTGATTCATGTAATCAAAACAACAAATTGATTTGCCTAATGGATCAATGTAATGTAATCTGAAACTGAATGTGTGTATTTTCATTTTACAGAGAAAGAATAACTGGAGGAGACGGCATGAAGACTTTATAGAGGCCATGCGGTCTGCTAAGGGAGTAACAAAAGCCATCAAGACGGGGGCTCCTCTGCCCCCGCCCCCTTCTCAGAAGAGGATCGATCCAGGTAAGGGCCACAGGGGCCAAGACAAAAGTTTCAGGGGCTACTTTTTAAGCCTGACAAAGTGAAAAAAAACTTTGGAGGAGTACTTTTATACCCTCAATGGCTTTTTCTTTTTTTTTAAAAAGGGGCTCTTTTGTTCCCTCTGAGGGCAGTTTTAGGCTTTATGGGGGCTAAGACCATCAAGACAGGGGCTCCTCTGCCCCCACCCCCATCTTAGCTGAGGGTTGACCCAGGTAAAGTTATGTTATGTAAAGTTATGGGGGCTACCTTTTAAGTCTGACATGATGAAACAAACACACAATTAATGGTAACTCTGTCATCAATGGTAACTGCCAAGGTAATACCACCTGACAGCCAATCCAAGGCAAGGTTAACATAGAAGTTATTATTGATGGCAGAGTTACCATTAATGGTAAGTTTTATGCAACGGGGCAGAGGGCCTTGTATCACAAAGAGTGAGTTGCAATGAATCCTAAAAATTGCTCTCAATTACAACTCATCATATCAGAAAAGCATGACTGCTATTTATTGCAAGTCCAAGTCTATGTATGATTTTGCAATCAATCGTAAAGTTACAATAGATCAATGACAAGTTGCGATCAATATCTAATGTATGTTCTTCTTTATACGGATTTACGATAAATTGTAATCATTTGAGTGATAGATCTGCCATACAATCAATAGATTGATAGATCATGCGACAGATTACACAATTATCAATTATACGATCAATTGTAGCTTTTTGTGATACAGGCTTCAGGTGTGTATTATACCATAGCTAGATGAGAATGATTTATTTTTTCTCGAAATTTGGGGTCTTTTGTTCTCTATGCAGGCTCTTTTTTTGCATCTATTATTTTCGGCTGTTGTCCTGTTCTCTCGCCCTTGCTCCAGATTATGTGCAATGCCCCTCCTGTGATAGGAACTTCAATCAGACCGCAGCCGAGAGACACATACCATGGTGCAAGGAGAGGAATAAGAGGATTGACAAGAAGCCAACCCCTTCCAAGTCAAACAAAGACAAACTCACAACAAGAACACAGGTGTGCAACTCTCCCTTTTCTCATTGTTTTAAATATTCTTCTTGCTTACTTTTTTTGTCTCGCCTGAACAAAGTTCGGCAGAGACCTAGTGATCACTTTTCCTAATAGTCTGTTGGTCTGTTGGTCTGTTACAAAAATGTTTAAGCTTTTGTTTAACTTGCTCTCATTTCTTTATTTCTGCATCAATTGTGATCACACTTAGGACAAATGATCATTGGGTAATACCACATGTGTCATTGTGAGGATGATGGGGTCAAAGGTCATCTAGGGGTTAAAAGGTCAAATAATATGAGGCCATGTCGTTTTAAAAATGTTAAATTTTTTGTTTAACTCGCTCTCATTTCTTTATTTCTGCATCAATTGTGATCAAACGTGATCATTGGGTAATACCACATGTGTCTTCATGAAGATGATACCACTTCCCTTTTTCCTATCGTACTATCATTCTTGTTTTTGTCCTGCTGAACTTCTCACTTGCTTCAGAAACAAGATGTAACACATCCCCTGCTTTATTTTGTTACTGTACCTCTATTCCATAATACGAAAAGCCAGTATCAGCATTATATTCACCTTCTTACATATTTTGTATAGCCATTCTACCATTCCATCCTTCGATGGTTCATTTATTTAATTTTTCTTGTCCAGTCCAAACCTAAACTGTTAATGCAACATCCAATCATTAATAATTCATGAATTAATGAATGCATCCATCTATTCATAGATTCATCCACACATGCATTTATTGATTGAGTGATCCATGAATTCATTCATTCATCCATTCATTTATTCAATTATTAATGAATTAATGAATTAATGAATTCATCTATTTATTCATTGATTCATCCACACATGCATTTATTGATTTAGTGATCCAGGAATTCATTCATTCTTTCATTCATTCATTTATTCATTCATTCTTACATTCATTTTTTTTCCTTTTCTTGATTGATTCACTCACTCATTCCTTCCCTCTCGTTATTCACTTGTTTGTCAATCAATTCTTTCTTCCTTCCTTTTGTTGATTGGTTGATTCACTCACTCACTCACTCACTCATTCATTCCTTCATTCAATCATCTATTTATTCTATCTCTCCTCGTACAGTACAAGCCACCCTTACCAGGCAGCAAAAACAAACAAGCATCGCCAGCAAACAGAACAGCTCCAAGGTCCAAGATCGACACAGGCATGGGAGAGCTGGAATCCAGAATGAACGGATCAATGAAGATCGGTAGCAGAACATCCGTCAGAAACAAACCATGTGAGTGCTCCATCCACTTGTGGTGACAAAAATTGAGGATGATTTAAAGTCAGGGTAGCCATTTTGCAAGTCATTTTTTAAAAGAAATTGGAGAAAATACTCCATGAGAATACAGTATGAGAATACTCGTCACAAAAATCGATTCAATATCGTATTTTTGAATTAGATTTAGTCAAGTTCAATTAAATCAAAACAAATCAAATCAAATTAGATTAAAATGAATTAAAGTAAACCAAATTGAACTGTCCAATACAGCATGAGAAAACTCCTCACTAAAATCGATTCAATATCATATTTTTAAATTAGATTTAGTCAAGTTCAATTAAATCAAAACAAATTAAATCAAATTAGATTAAAATGAATTGATGTAAATCGAATTGAACTGTCCATTCTTTCCTTGCCAGATACTGGATCAAAGGCTCGCAGTGCCAGTCTAGAACGCCCCTCCCCCAAAGCATTACCCAACTCATACCGCAGCTCAAGTGGAGACAAAGGAAGAAGGTTTGTTTTCCTCGCAAATTCTTGTTTTCTTTTCTATCCATCCATTGCTTCGTTTTTCCTAGGTCTTCTAGTCTTTACCACTTACATCCTTTATGTTGAACTTGGAGTAAAAAGTGTGTTGTATATTTTGGTCATCTCAATACAACCGCTGTGCTCATCTATGCTCAACACAAATTTGTCTCCCAAGTACTCGGCACAAGAATCATGTCTGGACGAGGAAAAACTGGCAAAGCACTACCAAGGCCAAGTACGATCTTCTCGGGCAGGACCTCAGTTCCCCGTCAGCCAAGTTCACCGTTTTCTTCTTTTTGTCAACTCAACGACAATACTATCGTTGATGGCTTCTTCATGTCGTCTTGACATAAAAAAAAGAGAGAGGTACAGGTATGGGGTCTCGAAGGAACAGTTGTGCCATTCAGATGGGCCTGTTATCATGAGCACCACAACGTTATTGATTGATGCAACATATGCTCACTCAAATGCTCTTCATAGAATTTGTGCTCACTGAATGCTAAACAGAAATTTTGTCCTATTGGTCTTCCCCACAGAGATTTCAGAGAGACCGTAACCTACAGTCCAACCAGCTACCAGGCCGGAGACAGCAGGTACGATGGTTACGACGACGAGGACGACTACGACTACCCCAACTCACGTCACGGCTCAGCAGGCAGGAGACTAGAGCCAATCAGCAAGCCCTCCAGTGGGAAATCGACCAATCATGTTCTCCCTCATGATAGGCTAAGGATGGTCTCAGATGAAAGGTGAGCTCAAGTTTACATGTCCCCTCAGTAGAGGAAAGTTACGCTCTGTACCGAAATATTTGTTGAGAGAAAAAGATGCCTCAAGTCAAAAGGAGGTGAATCGTACCATCCATATTACTGTGTTTTTCACGTTGATAGAATATAAAATGCGATCTGTAGGGGTCTTATAAAACTTTGAAGGAAATTTTGCTGTACTGTCAATATTAATTACAAATGCCTTACCTTGTATTATTCCTTTTTTGTTCAATCCCTGTTCACTACATTGCATAAATTATGTTATTTAGATGTTTTACTGAAAGTAAATGTTGTTAACGTTATTTGTATTCCCCTCGATTCACTTTTAAAAGAGCAAAATAGCAAACATTGTGCTATATTTGTAAAAATGTGTCTTATCGCAAATGAAATAATGATGAGAAATGAATAATTATGAGTTTTTGTTTGCTCTCCCCCACAGTGGGTTCACTCTCTCTACCAGCAGAACTCCCACCCCGCCCTCCTCTCGGCCCCTCTCAGGGGCTCGCAAGACTAGCGCAGACCTTGTCAATGGCCGGCGGCTCCCCAAATTTTGCCACGAGTGTGGGACCAAGTACCCAGTCCCGAGTGCCAAATACTGCTGCGAATGCGGCACGCGGCGGGCCTACATAGACTAACGAAAGACTCATCAGTCCAAGAACCGTCCTTCAAGGAATATATCATAGAAAAGAAAGACTGGACTAGTTTTTGTTTGATTTCAGCGCAAGGATGGATGCTCATATTGAGCTTCAATCACGTGAAGAAATTACATTGACTAGAAGAGAGAGACTGAGGTGATTTTTGTAAGATTATAGTGCAGGAGTGGATATTCATGGACTTGGAAACCCTACATTTATAAACTTGAAGAAAAGGAATGGGCTGAGTTTAGTACAATTTTAGTGGGACTAACTACCCGGTCCCTAGTGCCAAGTACTTCTGCGAATGCTGCGAGCCTACATAGACCTAGAGATGAGAGAGACTGGGATGATTTTTGCAAGATTTCAGCACAGGAGTGGATATTCGTAGAGTGACAATGAAATGGAAATCCTTCATGATTTAGAATAGAGGGGAAGGACTGGGCTGATTTTAGTACAATTTCAACGGGACTACAGTAGGTATCTGGTCCTCAGCCCCAAGTACTGCTGCGAAAATGGCACACATAAAGCATATAGAGGCTAGAGAGGAAAGATGAAGAATAATCCCACAATCCTTTTTAGTACTATCACCTAGTGTGTCATGAAACTCATTGTATCTATTTCTTAATTTGCAAGAACGTTTCTTCAAGAAACGTATCACAGGGAAGAAAGACTGTTAGAGATTTTAGTATAATTTCAAGTACTATCGCATGGTGTACTACCCAAGTCTTTGTATACTTCTCACCATGCAAAAAACGTTTCTGCAAGGAACATATTATAGAGAAGAGAGGCTGGGCTATATTAAGTATGATTTCAGCAAAATCATTGATGTCCACATACCCACAGTGAGCTTACATCTCATGAAGAGCCTACATTTGTAAAACTGAAAAAAACTGGGTTGATTTTCATATAATTTCAGTGCAATTGTTGGTGTTCATGAACAAGCAGTGAGGACTTAATTCATACAGAGAGCTGACATAAACAAGAGAATAGAGCCAGGTCTGATATTAATTACTACAAATCCAGCGCAAGGGTAGATGTTTGTATGGAACTTACATCATCTTACTGTACTGGGAAGACAAAAAGCCTTCAAAAAGGTGATTATGAGCAATCTTCTTGCAAATGGTCATAAATTCATGCATTGTCCATTTTAGAAACTTGCTGAAAGTTATCTGCCCTCAAATGATCCAAATTTGGAGTAATAATTGATTAAATCACAAATCCTCATTGTGTTAATTATGATCATTGGCAAAAACATTGCTCACGATCCGCTT
The DNA here is from genome assembly GCA_963669155.1 of Arbacia lixula. Classification (NCBI taxonomy): domain Eukaryota; kingdom Metazoa; phylum Echinodermata; class Echinoidea; order Arbacioida; family Arbaciidae; genus Arbacia; species Arbacia lixula. Next base: position 15,321,060 of record OZ022594.1, read on the forward strand.
TTGAAGGCTTTTTGTCTTTCCAGTAGAGTATATTCCCTTTAAATAGACAAGAGAAGAGAGACTGGGCTCTAAAATTGTTATAATATCTAAATATTTTTATATTTAGTCCACAAAAATGGCATGCTTCAAGGAATTGAAATCTTGTACTAATCGACACAGTTGAAATATTGTATGTATGATATTTTGTTAAATTCACTAGTCACAAGTCAAATTGATTATATTAGTACTGTACATGTACATGCATATTATCTTTCATCATCATCTGGTATATCTTAGCTGGATAAGATATTTTTGACATTATGTGCAATGCCATTTTGCAGATTTTCGTAATGATTGGTGCCATATATGTCCTGTTATTTGGCATTTTTTATTGTCGTGAAATCAAAAAGTTCAAGTGATTTCAACATTATTATTTCAAAGTACTACTCAATTCCCCCTTATATTGTGAACTGTTTCTTCATTTTCTTTGAGAAGAATTCCAAGTGAAATCAAAGTCTCACTTGTAGGAGATCCGTGACGGTTTCAAGGATATTCGTCAAATAATTGACCCGTATATTGCTGGGCCTTGAAAACCTCATTGGCATACGCTGCACATCTTCATGCCAATGCTGATTAGAGAGGGGAACGGTTCATTGAATCTTTGAACTTCAAATCAACTTGTTTGGAGGTTTACATTCCCCTGAAGCATTAAGGATCTTTCTACCTGTTGGTATGAAACGTGGTCTGTGTATTAAAGATGCCATGTTAGGGAATTTCATATCGAGACCATTGCATTGTCTACTGTGTCCTTTTACATACCTATACATTGCGAAGTATCTAAAAAATCACTGCATAATGTAACTACCGTGGAAACACCTGCAATGAACAATGTGATATGTATACAGATCTCATCAATCGTTGATATGAACAGTACTTAATGTGTGTTTTAAAGAGTTTGCTTTGTGTAAATACATATCTTTTGTTGACTGTTAAAGAGAAGTTGTACTTAAATATATATAACATAGAAATTAATCTACACTTCTACAGCTGTATGAAATTGTAGTTTTTAAGTGTAATTGATTATTTATGATTATGTACTACATTGTGAATATATGATGTAAATTGAGTACTTCAAGAAATGAAATAAATTATTACTAAAAATGTGATTAAAGTGAACCATTGTTTGTTAGTTTTTACAAGTACTGTAGCTTGAGACTAACTAATAATGCATATTTAACACACACATAGCTCCCAAGTACGTACAAACACAGAAGGGCATATACATGCATATACACACAGAGGAAGAAGAAGAGGAGGAGGAGGAAGAAGAAAACCAAGAAGAAAGAGAGAAGGAGAAGAAAGAGACCTACATATGTAGAGTTTACTTGCAAAAGGCCCTAGCTATTTCCAAGTATATCAAAGTTCTCCATTTCTACTCTTTCATCTGTATACAAACATGAATTTCATTTTGATTTTTTTTAGAAACTTCCAGAAAAATGTTTGGGTTAATATTGTTCTCAGTTTGATGCACATGGTGGATGTCTATTCAGTAATATGAACAAATGCAAAGAGAAAAAAAAAATGGATTTATGGCCTTCTGCATGCAAGCTCTTCATTTGCACACATAGACAGATGAGCACTCTCTTAGGCATATACATAGTATAATACAGGAGGAAGAAGAAAAGAACAAGAAGGACAAATCAAAGCATCACTATGGAGTTTGAGAATAAGAAAAAAGAGGGACACAATATCAGGGAAAAGAAGAATAAAAGTGAAGGAGAAGGAGAATAAAAGGATGGATAAAGAAGGAGGAATAAACCAACAATAACACATATTGACATGTTAACTAAACATTACTATCTGGAGAGTAGGTGTGATTTGATATTTTATTCAGTGAATTCCAATACTAATCTTGGCAGTGTTTCAGACACATGAAAGAATGCATTCTGAATTCATAATAAGGACCATGATGAATATATTATTTAAAGAAATTTCATATAAAATCTAATCTAATCTGACATGTTTACAGAAATACATTAATCAAATATTTACAGTATATCTCTTAAATATAAAGCTAATGTCTATTTTTCAATCTTGCAATGATGAACAACCCGACTATCATTAAAGGTGTTTGGTTAAAACAGGAACAATATTCAAACGGAATGAAAAGCATCGAGTCAAGATCATTCCATTAATCATCCCCTTTCTACCCGTAGCAGTAATTCCTGTCTGTATTAACTTGTCTGCTGAAGGACACAAGCGTCTTTGTGGGTTGCGAGATCTGAACCTGCAACTTTCCGGATGACAGTCACAGTTCATAACCACTAGACCACAGCATCTCAGATCAAAGTTCTCGCATATATCTTTAGGGCGATGTCTATTTTTTTTTTACAATGGGAAGGGTAAAAATCACAGTGGAATAACTTCATTCTTTTGAAAAGTACCCTTTTCCTTCATGAAAGATGGCAGTTACAAACTCAGAGAAGATGTCGCTCATAAATGTCTTTCCTCCGCTCGGGAAGATCCCCTTCATGAATCCAACATGGCCGCCGTGTGTTGTCATGACGATGGCAACATTCTTGGACTGCCGAGCCTCGTCGAGAGGGATTGCTGAAAGAAGCAACAGAAAGGCATACAATAAGTCAGGCCTTTAATCTTTGTCGTTTAATCTTACCTGGCCAATTTTTTTTTTTAATGAACAATGTTCTGTCTTACATTATCTTTGCAGCAAGTTTACTCTTTCAGTACCCAGCAGTGACAGCGCCATATCGATAACTACTCAGACATTAACATGTTCTTTACCGACCCATCAGGGGGGTATTCTGAAAACGAACTTAGGAAAAATATTATTGTATCTCAGGGACTTAAGAAAAATTTTATCTTTTGGTATTCCGAAAAGCCGACTTACAATAAAAGATAAAATTTTTATTCAAATGAGCTAGAGATAAAATTTTTATGTAAATGAGCCTCCGAGATAAAAATTTGATGCAAATTACCTAAATCGGTATTCTGAAATGCACTTAGGAAAAAAAGTTAGGATAAAGATAAAACTGCTCACAAGCAATTTTATCTTCAGACGTACGCGCCTAGGCCCATAGCAATACGTGCAAAAATAATTCGCGCATTTAACTTTTTGCATATGGGCGCATCAAATGCAATAAGGCGCGCTGATAGACACTGATGCGCGATGTCCCTTTCAGTTTCATGACATCACACCATCAGCTTGATGGTATTAATGTATGAAAACACATGAAAGGATGTTTATTACTGGCTGCCTATGGGATAGGAGCGCAGGGTATTAGCTCATTAATATTGGTTAAAATCCTTCTAAAATATTTTTCGTAATACCAAAGATAAAATATTTTAGGGACATTGTATCTTAGGGGAGATAAAAATTTTATCTCTGTTGATTTTCAAAATACCCCCTCCCCCCCAGGTTGGCTTTTCTCCACTCAGATACTGAGCAGCATGACTCCCGCGTAATCTGCTGCATGGACAATAGATGACAGGATATGAATAAACCACAAATTCCTCATCGGGAGCAATTAAGCCTCGCTCCTTTGGTTACTGCAGTTCCTTGGCAAATGTTGACATCCCAACTAGGGCTGCAGCTTTACTGTGCCATGTGAAATATATTTATATACAGTGAAACCTGTCTATAGTGGCCACCCAAGGGAAACAAAAATTGTGACCTTTATAGACAGGTGGCTGCTATAGACAGGTTCTTTAACACATGATCTCTCTCTGGGGGAATCATTTTAGTGGCCACTATAGACAGGTGGCCGCTGAGACAGGTTTGACTGTAAAAGAAGAATATATGAGTATGTGATGGTGCTGAAAATGTAAATGCAAGCAAATCAAAGAAGATGCTGGAGAAGAAAAATTTATTGATATTTCAGTTATAGACCTTTATCAAGAAAAGGGTCTATGAGCGGAATATCAATAAACTTTTCTTCGTCGGCGTCTTCTTTAGTTTGTTTGTTTTTTCATAAATTTATGAAAAAATTACTTCTCTGAGGGGCGAAGGCATCATCTGCGGAGTTGAGGCAGAGCGTTGGCACGGCGATCTTGGAAAGTTTTCCCTTGGGACTGGAGCTGGAGTAGTAGTGGTGCACATCTCGATAGCCGAAGACCTTGACTGTGAGCTGGGAGTCAAACTCACGCAGTGTCCGGGACTGTTGAGGGAAGGGATATGAGCTGGTTTGATTGATATTTATGCCTCTTGAGACGATGAACGGGAGGAGAAAAGAAGAGTAAAAGTGGAAGGAGGAGTAGAGGGATGAGGAGGAAGAAAGAGAAGAGGACAAGGAACTAATTTGCATGATATGCAAATGATAATAAAAAATGATAATAAAAAAGGACTTTAATAAATGTCACTGCCATGAAATAACTTATTTTGCAATTGGTGGTGAGTGACCCCCCTAATTTTGCTACATTTACTTGATTTGTCAGAAGTAAATGGCACTTACCCGATAAACAGAAGGTAAGTCAAAGTGGTCTTTGAAAGGTTGTCCTTTCCTGCAGTAAAAAAAAATGAAACAAAGTGGGAAAAATGGAAGCATACTCTTGTAACTCATCAAACAGAACAATTACAATAATTTCTACAAAATAACACAAATTATATTGTCATCAATAGTATAAAAACCAACCAATTGCAAAATGATTTGCACTACATAGGGTGGTACACAAGTTGAAGCAATCTCAACATCCTAATTGCAACAATTTTGTTCGCTATCAAAACATTTTTAAATATAAAATTGCAGACAATGAAGGTGTTAGAGGTTATGACAACAAAAATTTCAAAATATTGCGAGCATGAGTACCATGAAATTACATACAAAAGTATTTTAATTTGTGAGCAGACAAAGCTAATAACTTCTATATTTTGGCAAGTCTAAAGTTGCTTCACATCAGTTGTACAGATGAAGGAGAGGAAAGTGAGAAAAAGAAATGGGAAGACAAAGATGGAAAGGAAAAAGAAGGGGAGAGAGAAGAAGAAGAAGAAGGAGAAGAAGAAGAAAAAGAAGAAGAAGAAGAAGAAGAAGAAGAACAAGAAGAAGAAGAAGAAGAAGAAGAAGAAGAAGAAGAAGAAGAAAAAGCAGAAGAAGAAGAAGATGAAGAAGAAGAAGAAGAAGAAGAAGAAGAAGAAGAAGAAGAAGAAGAAGAAGAAGAAGAAGAAGGAGAAGAAGAGGAAATAGGGGGGGAGGAGGAAGAAAGAGAGAAAAAAAAGAATGAGTAAATAAAACAAGAAATAGAAAGAGACAGGGGAAGAGGAACTGGAGAAAAAAAAAACAAGAGGAAGAGGAAGGGAAGAAGAAGACATTGTTAAAAGAAGAGCAAGAGGGAGTTGAAAAAACACACACCAAGGGGTAAAGGAAAGTAAAAGAAAGAGCTGGAGAAGCAAGAACAAGCTACAAACTTACGTCTTAACGAGCCTGACAAGATTCAAGGTTAGTGTGTAGTTGTAGAGAAGATTGTTGACAGGAGTCTCCAGTGACTTGTTAGATTCCACGAGATCCCACGCATTGGAGACCGTCATGGCGGCAACAAGAGGCACACACTGATCTTCATACTCTGCCAGGTAGTTTAGGAGCATGATCCTACAAGGTGGATATAATTAACTCTTCAAACTAAGTTTAAAGTTCTTATATTGTTACGTTACAAACCTTGATATATCATGATTGGCAATCTCATTTTTATTCTTTTCCGTTCAATTGTTATTTATCAAGATTGTAAAATGCTTTTGATATAAATCTTTAATGTAAAGTGGTGTATAAATCTATGTCTTAATTGTTGTAATTATCAATCTGTTCGTCACTACGAATATCTGATTCTATGAAACTTCAAGTATGAGCACACTATAATATATCATTGTCTGAATTCAAAGAGTGCATCCTCATTTATCACAAAGTAACTCTAATTAACGATTTACTGAGAGATATGGAACAATGTCCTTGCAATATGCCCTTTCACACCCTATTTCAAATAAAATGCAACCCTACACATCTGTGGCTTGATGAAACGATGCAATGATAGACATATTTCAAAAAAGGTTATTTCAAGGGGTGCAAACTTACCCCCCTATTGATGCGCCTGAAGCTAGGAGGGGGGCGTTGGGGTACTTCTGATGGATGTGACTCAAGACAAAATGGATGTCATCCGTGCTCCCAGCACAGAATGTCTTTGGCGTCTAGAAAAACAAAAATGTTTCTTTATTAAATTCAACTCCTTCTCTGCCAGACTCCAAACTGCCTTTAATGCCATGAAGTGTATTACCAGTGCAAAAATGCCTCGATAGCGCATAAAGAGTGCAGCATGAAATCCGATTTATACTTTTCCCTGAGATTACCAACACCGATTTCCTGCACATGAATCAAAGCCAAATTGGTGAAAGCTCTCTGTCTGGTTGGGCAAGTTCATGTATGTAACATGACTAAATACAAATACCTGTCAGTGGTAATATGCTGGTATGTAAATGCATCAAAATATGGAATAATCAACAAAGTTCTAAAATAATAAACGATGACATAGAAAAGACCAGATGACCAATTAAGCTGCAGTTAGCAATTTGATTTGTTGGTGCCACTAAATGGGAAATTTTGGGACCGGGCATACCTGGTTCTCATCGTAAATGGGTTAAGAAGAACCCCTCCCCATATACACAAAAAATGATGGTTTGCTTTCCCCCTTACACCTAAGCTGTACCTTGATCTCTGCTCCCCCAAATCCCCTCTGATTGAAGACGACAGGTCTGAATCCTGCGGCCAAGACATCGGTCACCATGTGTTTCACATAGATACTCTGGCTGTCCCCTGTTAAATAATGGAGTACAAAACACACAACCAAACTGATTTAACAGCATAACCAAGACAACAATATGTGCCCCCCAAAAGCCAAAGTCCTGGGCCATGTGGCATATAGGTTTCCATTATTGTAACTTACCATGGCAACAGGTGCAATAATGAGAGCTCATTGGCTGTTGCTATGGTAGTTACCATTGATGGTAAGTTACAATAATTGAAAAAGTATATACAACATGCCCCGGGGTGATCATCTCTAAAAACATTGTGATATTTTAGTCCATTCCAATGGTTTGCTTGGAGCAAATGTTGCTGTCCAGCTAGCCAAAACATGAACATGCAGGGTCAAGTCTACGCCAGACCCTATTTTCGTCCAATTGTTTCTGTAACAATTTGACTGAACAATCAATCACATAAAACTGGAGTACCACGTAATATTAAAAATCTTTAACCAGGCTTGCTTTGGCACATCATTACAAGGATTGAGGCAAAGAAAAAGCTAACTGGTTTTCACTATTGTGTGCCATGGTGTTTGGTTACAGTGAAGCTTGACTTAACTTTCAAAATATCTAGCTTGCGCACTGAATTATGGGTATGGTCTTGCCTTGATCTAGAACAGACAAGTTTGAATTGTGGACTCCACTGTTCCTTCTTGACATTTCCCCCAACATTTTCTGAAACAATTAATTTTCATGGTGGACTAGCACTTTTTATACAATGATCATAACCAAACTTACCAGTCAATCCTGGTATAATGATTACTATTGGTGTGTTATCATCGTCACTCATTTTCCTGCCATTCTGTCCCTCAGCCCAGTGCAAGATGATCTCCCCACCATCAGATGTACTCAACTTCTCACTGGAGAGGAAGGGGGGGGGGGGGGGGACATTAACAGAGCTGTTAATTGCAGCTTTTGTAGGACTCGCACATTCTCTGCACACACATTATCTAATCAAATTTAACCCTCAAAACATTCAGCAAACAATCAGCAAATATGTACACACTTCAAGGGCCATTCCAATCCTAGAAAAAGTTATTTTAACTGGAAGCAAATGAGAAGCAGAGCAAAAGCAGTTTTAGGAAAATCAGAGGAAGTTAAGCATGTTTTACTGATACGATTATTGACATTAAGGCAAATTGGTAAGTGCGTCACTCTTTGTTACTTTCTGGACCACTTTTATTCATTTTGGGGGCTATATCGCCAAGGAGACCAGTTTGTAATTATTCATCATGGTTGGACATTCCACTGAATAAATACTACTACACTGCTAACTGGGATTTTTTTGCATAAAGCTGTGTTGGATGATGGATGTAAAGACATTTTACAGTGTGTCCAGAACAACAAAAGAAGCAGGTGCACAAGGTGGAGTGTTCTTTCACTACCTTATCAGAGCTGAATAGCTGTTGCCATATCTGTATGATAATAAGTTGAAATGTGGTTGAGTACTAGTGTCTATTGAAAATCCATTTTTCTCTATGAGTAGTGCCATTGACTTGAGGTCATCTTCTACCAGCAATAATCTGCTCATGCGCAGATTGCAATTACGAAGTGGCTCATTTTCTTGCTAGAATATACCTCTGATAGTTGTGTCTACGACCAAATATCTGGAAGGCGACGTGTCCGATGGTCTGGAGATGGCTTCCAAAGCAGAGAAAGGTTGGCCAGTACGTGGTGGATATAGATGGTACAGAGTTTAGGAGTAAGCGCCGAAACTTTGGGTTTCCACAAGCAAGGACGGGCTTCTGTGAGGGATGAGGGAGAATATATGAACTGCTGTTTGACTTTGGTACTTTGGACTTTTGATTTGAACTTAAGACCTGTGAAAATTGCATTTTTCTCATACTTTCTGCATTATATACCACAAGCACGGACAGGCTTCTATGAAGAATAAACCATTGTTGAATTATGGAACGACTTTGATGGATCTGTCACACTTACTAGCTCAATGTATAAATTTGATTTTTCTCCTACCACCAGCAATAAATGGACCTTTCTAATAACAACCATATTCAATTCTTTTCAATGTCAATTAATTTAAAACTTATTTTACTTAATACAATACACAGTAAAATAATAAATAACAATTTATGGTGCCTGTATTTGTCTCCTTAACACCACAGTATGTACATGTAGCATCCAATCATAATTCAGAGAGGCAAGATACATATACATGTATACATACATGTTGTCTAAGGAGAAAGTTGATGGTTCAACTAAATTCAATCATTTACACTACAGCTCAAATGTATTGGCAAGGGTTAAGGGAAAGGGAAGAAAGGGAAGGAGCCGCAGTTTTGAACAGCGGTATATTTTGTCCAGTTCAGCATGAAACATGATGCTTTTTAGGCTAAAGCATCTTGTTTCATGCTGAAATGGACAAAATATTGTTTACCACAGTTTAAAACTGAGGCTTCTTCCCTTTCTCTTACCCATGCCAATTTTTGAGCTGTAGTGTATCTGCACTCTAGGGACTTTTAAAATCTAATACATTGTCTTTTTTTAACCTTTTCTATGCCAGACAAGATCAATTACTCATGCAAAATTTGATAACAAAGACTGTTCTCTATACTTAGACTGGCACCAGTGAAGTCCAGTTTGACCACTAAACTTGAAATCCCAGCCCTACAGTGTACACTAACCCACTCTGTGTCAGACGAGATAATGACACTGTTCTGTACAATAGCCAATGTCATCCATATGCAAAATGTTATCACTGGTACATGCAGGAGAGAGGTGAAGATTCAAACACAGACCTGAACCACATATCTGAGGTAGTAGGCCGTGTAGATGGCTCCTAGGCCCAGGCAGAGGGTGGCGGTTGGCCAGCGATGAACTGTGCTCCTCAGTGGTAATAAAAGGGCCTCCATCTTTCTTCTAGGTCAAACTAAGAATCAGCGGTGTAGTGCAGCCAGTCAATTAAGGCGTGGCCGTGGAGTAATGGTGCTTCACTGAAAACAAACAAACAGCAATTGAAAGAGGATTATTGAACAATCATGGTGAGTTCAATGTAAAAAGGCATGCCTCACTTAGAGACCATCCTCAATAAGTTTTAAGACAGGCACTCAAACTTGAATGCTGATCCTGTACGGTATGCAGCATGCAGTTTGCATGCATGCACAGGCTAGTTAGGACAAATATTCTGTTCAGGTTTTCCTTTTTCTAGATGTTTACATCAAATATTACATGTTGTAGCATAACTTCTAATTTCACCAGCTCCAGAAAATTATTGCATTTCATTACTTAGTTTTAATTTAAAAGCAGGAGCTGGAATTAAAACTATACTAGCACAACGATATTGTCATGTAGGATTATTATGAACTCATGGGAACAATATCTGAATTGTAAGACCTCACTAACTATGCAAGAATAATATAATCATCATTTATTTCTCAAATGGCACTGAAGTTGTGATCGTCAAGCAGCGACAAAGCCCCGGCCATGCAATTGCTAAGGGAAGCAATATTCGTGCACTCTACCGGTGCCGGTAGTCGAGAAATATTTTCGGTACCGGCCTAGCGCCTGTACTCCCCGACTCTGAGCCACTAGATTACGGCGATGAACCGGGCGAAATACAGGGTAGCCGCAGTAATATCGCAATCGGGCATGTCGGGAGTTCGGCAGAGCAGTGACATTGAATCTTATTCTCTGCTATTTGAACTGTTTCAGACTACAAGAAGCGGGCTTCAAATGTAAGCCATATTTTTTTTAAAAGCGACCTTAATCACAAGTAATGATTCACATACCAATGTTAGACAAAAACCAAAACGTTCGGCCTTTCAATCGCGATGCTCTGCGCTGCTTGATGAAAATCCACAGTAACTCAGTACAAAGACACATGTGCACAGGTCAAACTCGAATGCCCAAAATGAGATCAGCTGACCACATCGTGGGCGTGGCTTCTGCAAAATGTAAACAAAAATGTACAAGGTCATGTTCAAAACATTGCACAACATATTTTTTGTGGGTGCTGCAAGCGCACACAAGAGTAATTAAGGTGAGCCGTCTAGTCACAAAAGTACGATAATAATCAAAACCGAGCCCTGAAACCTGACTGCATAATCAATACAGGTATCTCGATCGTGGAAAAAGAACATTCTTTTTTTCCCCATAGCTTCCTGTCCATCTTTCGCATCAATACTCTTTCCTGCTCTCCCCTGCTCGCACCTCAGATTTGAGCTCGCCTACTCTGAATCGAACTCAGTCTCCCTCCTCCTACTTTCTCCCATACATTTGCTTGTTTTAGTAATCGTACACATTTCCTCTAAACATTGTAAATCGATTTGATTTGTTTTGATAACAGACAATACAGAAGAAAAGAAGAAGAAGCCGGAAGTCACAACGTTGACCACGTAGCCATCATCAACCACACCATGAACTGGAAAAGGGGTTCGAGAGAGAGAGAGAGAGAGAGAGAGAGAGAGAGAGAGAGAGAGAGAGAGAGAGAGAGAGAGAGAGAGAAAGATAGAGACAGACAGAGAGAGGTGGGGGTAATACGCAGAGAGAGAGAGAGAGAGAGAGAGAGGGAAAGTGTGTGTGTGTGTGTGTGTGTTTGTGTGGGTGTGCAAGACAGACAGGCGGACAGAGACAGACAGAGAGATCGGGGTGGGGGGGGGGGGGGGGGGGGAAGGAGAAAAAGGCGGTGGCGAGTACCGGTATAGAGTATCGGTTATACAACGGTTTTTTCTTTTTAACGATTACTATTCAGTATAAGAAAGATCTTGAAATCACAGGTAATCAAAGCATAGTTAAAATGACGACCAAGAACGTTTAATGTGGACTGAGAGACCGAAGAGAAAGGCATATTGTTCAAAATAATCATAATCATTGTTATAATGGTACCATGTATAGAAGAGGAACACTCTATGCATGCACATGAACCCTCTTCACTTAATCTCGATTAAGAGCAGGGTGAACATTAGATGGAGTGGAAAAAAAAAACGTACACTGGCCGGAAAACGGGTGAGAGATGTCGACCCCTCGTGGATTACCCCAGAACACTACTTTACCGACAAACGGTATCCATGGTATCAGACAGGCATATACGAGTGCCCCTCAGAAAGCGAATAGCCATAGCTTACAAACGATATCAAACAAGCATTACGAGTGTCATACGATATAATAATGATAGAATTAGATGTACATGATGACGAAGAAGGAGGAGAATACGATCGAACAAAAGGAAAAGACAAAGGAAACGAAAAATATAAAGATCATGAAGAAAGGGAAGACGAAGGAGTGAAGGATTAAAAAGGACACCATAAAAAGGTCCTTATTTGGCAACGGTGGTTTAAAACTTCGGCTCCGTACTAAACATAGACTATTTGGGTAGCAAAATCAATCATCTGATGCTGTCACAAAATCATTGATTTTCACCACAGAATCACAGCGGTGGGTGGATTTAATCATTCAATGCAATAATGTGTGGACAAACTCAATAATTTGTATACCATAGTGATAAAATCAATCACATTAAATCAGGAATGATATTTTCATGTTGTTTTATTTGGCGCTCCACTAGGTTAGTCCAGGGCCCCATTGCATAAAACTTATCATCAATGGTAACTAACATGGTAACACCGCTTGACAGCCAATCAAATTCAAGGTTTCCATAGAATTTGCCATTGGAAGCAAAGTTACCATCAATGGTAAGTTTTATGCAACAGGGCCCAGGTGTAGTGCACAGTTGACGATATTTATACCTCTGTTCAGAATACGGGTCAAAGAATGCACAGAATAAGCATGATAACAACAGCGCAACTAAAGAGAACCAGATAGGCCGAGGAAGAAAGAAACAATGATCATCGACTTGATCCCATCAAGATAAGCAGTAGTATTTGGGTTACAGATTATCCTTTGAGTTGAGTAAATACACAAAATGTACACTATTCTAAAAAAAAAAAAAAAAAAAAAAAACACACAACTCTGATACTGCCATGTTGCATCGATAGCACCTATAGATTATCTTAATTAGCTTTAAGAACAAGGCCAATTCACAAGTTGCATTTTTAACACCCCCTAATTTCAGCAGAACCGTCGAACATGCCAACCGCGTCATAGCGACCTGTTTTGCCACTGACAATCTTTCGAGAGCGCGTTTTGTATAGCCGTGGTCTCTTAATGAGGTTCTTGCACTTATTGTCCTACGCCCGCGTTTTGTTCTAGTCGACCGTCTTCAATTAGTCTTCATCACCGGTGATTTGCGTTCTAATTACTACCAATATACCACCGTCACATCCTGCCAATTTTTTGAGAAAAGTAATTAGTTCGTTCTTGTTTCTGCTTTTAGTCTTAGTGTGTTCGTTGATGATCGAGAGCAACGTTTACAGCGATTGGATGAATGCTGTTTTGGGGGATGACGATCAACAACCATTTTCTTAGAATGGACAATAGGAAGACACAACCATGACAACAGGTTCGCTGAATAGATAACGTGCTCCATAAGAATTCTGGAATATTTTTAGGCAGAAAGAAGACTTGACCTTTTAGCGTCTTACGAAACCATATTGGACTTAAAGAACATTGGCTCCTCACGGCACTGTCTAGTATAAGCAGGAATTATGCCTGTATATGCGCCATGATATTGACTGAATGTGATATTGACTGCTTGCTATATTGACTGCTTGTGATATTGACTACTTGTGATATTGACTGCTTGTGATATATTGACTGCTTGTGAAAAACGCGCTTTACATTCGTTATATTTTGTTGAATGCGATTTTTAACCTTGATGACGAAAACTGCACAAGTCTGTGTACCAGACAAACTGACACTCAGTGAGATTTGTGGACACTGCTGGTGAATAAATGGACACACAGAATTAACCTAAAGTACAAAGTATGGGAAAACATTATGTTGATTACAAGATCAAATTTAGTTGAGTGAGCGATTCCACAAACTGCTACGATTAACGGCAAGACGACCAATGCATGGACAACACTAAAAGAGAGATGATGATGATGACGTCTGCCTTACGGTATCTATTGGACATCATCAGAGCGGATTAAAACAGAGAAATGACTGTTTCAACCTGCTTTCAACAATGAATTTCAGCATTGTGATGGATCGATCAATGAAGTGTATCGGATAGATTCGTTTAAATTGTCCTACAATCGTCACTAACATCTGTAGCTGGATGAAAGATGTGTTGTGTGATACCTTTTTTTGACTTGGTTGGTGCAAAACAGAAACGAAAAGATGACATGCAGTTGCAACCTCATGATCATGAATATAACAGTGTTTGATTCCACAATGACGTTCAACAATGAGACACATAGATCATTGAAGTATATCAAATAGATAGATTGCTCATCAATCGTTACAACCATCGGGAGCTGGAAGACAAAAGTGTTGGATTACTGCTCGACATCGTCAGTGCATATTTAACAGAAAGGACAATGCGACTGTTTCAACGTCATATCCATGACTATAAAAATGTTACTACAATGAGCTTCAGCAATGTAACGGATCAATAACGTCTATAAAAACAGAACAATATTTTGTGGATCGTCACAATTGAGGATATCGTTACGGGGACAAAATATTGATTTTCCCATGGATATGAATCTGATTTACATTTTTGTTCATACCAGCGGTTTTAGCTATTACTCTGTATCAGAAAACTGTCGAGCTTTCAAATTGGAGTCTACACCTGAAGTGGATGCATAGATTGGAAATCGTTCTACCATCTTTTGGTAAGTTTTGATACTTGTTATACTATAATTATATTTTATCTGGTCCTTTTATTGATATTACTTGATTTCGTTAAATGGAATCAATTGCAAATAATCTTAGATCCTCTAATTCCTGCATTTCTCGACTGATTGTCAAACCATAAAAAGATATTTTCATAAGAACATGCAATACACTTGTATGAGAGACAATAAATGAAAAGTGGGCAGTTTATGGTTCTTCACATATCTGCCTAATACACCTAAGATACGAGTTGATTGATTGATCAAATTCGATGTTTCCGTAGTAAAACGAATTTGTTCGAAAAATAAAATGAGAGGTTATGCAGGCTTAGGCCTAATATCATGAATATCTATGCGAGGCGGATATGTCTATTTTAAAGGGCCTATTTTTGTTTCTATCGCGTATCCACGGCACTTGGGGCACAATATCCTTTAAAATTAAATCTCATGACCATAATGTGCAGCTGTACAAGACACTAGGGTAATTTCTATGGATTTTGTTCTTTTATGCTTGTCTATAAAGTTTATTGAGTGTTCATTCCTGGGGCGGCACTAATCGTGCTAGAATACAACATATCCGACAATGTCCGACGGACGGGGGTAGTAATTCTAAACACAAACCAATATTTGTCGCTTCTTGTGCTGCAGTTATGCGGCATTTTTACATTCTCACTCGCCACTCATAGATCACTATTTATGTTTTGTTTATTTTTTTCACATTTTAGATTTCATCTGCCTCATATTCTCTGCGATCTTCTCTGTGTGTGGTGTTGAGAACCGGGTCGACTACGAGAGCAGCTAGTGACGAGGGAACTTCCGCCGGATCTGATCTGTGCTTCTCCGGCTATTTCCATACCTTTAATTCCTGTAATCCTCTCGATTATCTAGCACTGACAACTCCATAGAGCCAATCAATAGCAAACGCATTGTTTGCTTATGGGACTAAGTGGCTTAATTGCGTTTTTTTCCATGGACGAGGACTAATAGAGCAATTAAAAGGAAGCTGTCATTGGTTACATAAAATGGCAAACTGGAAGAGTGAGCCCCACCCATTTCAGCGAAGCTATCCTCCCCCGAAGATTGGAGGATCCATAGTCCGCATCGGTGCCAACTCCTACAAAGTTTCCCATCACAAACTCAAACAGCGCTCACTATCCACAACCGTCAGGTTGCCGCCGATCGACCCCCGAGTATCCGAATTCGTCTACGGACCTGAAACTACCGGAGCTTCGAGTCCGACGAAGCAAGTGGAGAAACGGTTACCGACCGTTGCGGATACAATCGATTTTGCCGATCACCTGCCCTCCCGAAAGATCACAGAAATCGCAACGCGAGCCAAGAAGGAAATCGTGTTCCGGTGGGATTTTGAAACCGACCGTAGTAAGCCCAAACCGACATGGAGCTATCTCACAAGGCAGGCACTGTCACATGCAAAAACAGCGGGCAAGCCGCTGCCTTCGATTAATAACTCGATTAACCGGGCCGCCCTGCACGGGCGCAAGGAGTCGAAGTTGGGCGCGAATCTCGCCAGGTTCTCTGGAGATCTCCTCACCGAAGGAAAGCTGGATGCGTTCCACGTGTGGCATGAACAGATGAAGAGCCTAGGAGACGCTGTGGCGCCGCCCAATTCCGTGGATTTGTCGCACCCCGTCACGGAGAATGCCAGTTCAAGCGAACCTCTAGTATGGAGAAGAATAGGCCCGCGATCGGACAGTACCACCACGACGTCGAACTCCGATAGGGATGAGTTTGAAAGAGATCACGACTCGTGTAACGCGAACGACGTCCATTCACTGTTCACGATACAGAAAGACTCGCCAAAGAAGGATAAGATAAGACCAAATCTCATCGCCACTCACGTTCCAGAATCGGACGACAATGACTTCGATGGAGTTTCCTCGCCAATTGATAAGCACGAAATTGTAGAGAGGTGGTTGGAGGATAACATAAACGAGCTTGTCGCGAACCTCTCCTCGGCCGAAAATTTGGACAGCGAAAGTATTACCGAGTGAAAGAAGAATGAAAAGTACAAAATCAGTCACATCATAGTGATAATCTCCATATGGCTATGTGAACAGATAATTGAGGCTCGCCCTTATATTCATAAGCTCCAATTGCTCCAATCTGTGATATTCCCAAAATTATTTTTGGAGTTTTAAATATCTCAAGTGCCTGTCGTCTAATAAGAAAAAGAAGAGCTCATAGTACATTTGCCTCTACCTCCTGTCATTTTCGGCGGACATTGTATTGTAAAATAAAGTGATAGTGAATTGTATATTATGTGCACTACCTCCTCCTTTCGCTTACCCACACCAAAACACACACACACACACACACACACACACACACACACACACACACACACACAGACGCACACGTTCTATTAATTAATTTCCATAAAATGAATTCTGAGGCACTCTCTTTCTTCTCAACTCTCATTTCCGTATGTTTCAATTGAGCAGGGCTTGATGTAATCAATATTCTTGTAATAAGCCTTGAAATGTATAATTATAATTGTATTTCTTGACAAATCAGGGCCAAAATTCAGATAATTCATCCAGAATACTGTAAAATGTCATTGTGATGAAAGTCGCTGATTGATTGGCAGGTGTGATGCACAGTGGACATTGTTGTCTTCTGAATCATCTGATACGTCACACTGGCCATTGTCTTGATTAGTAGAAATGTGAAAACTAATACATGTATATTCAAAGGATTATTACAAGAATATTCCTGCTGAAATGTCATCCTTTAACTTAATGTTTAGATTTCAGCTTGATATTTCGTATAAGTACATTATTACACTGCAATAAAACATGGCAAAAGTATTTGGTCACTTCTTTTAGACGTCCTGTTTACTTGAAATGTATACTTTACACCTAAGAAAAAGTTGCCACCAATAAGAAGAGATACATAAAGATGAATAATTTTGTGCAAGTTTCAATGCATTTGGAGAATTAAGTGGAATTTTGTAAAT
Source organism: Arbacia lixula (assembly GCA_963669155.1). Lineage (NCBI taxonomy): Eukaryota > Metazoa > Echinodermata > Echinoidea > Arbacioida > Arbaciidae > Arbacia > Arbacia lixula. The sequence continues at coordinate 15,338,509 of OZ022594.1, forward strand.
GTGTGAATTGGAAACCGAGAAATGGAGCTGTAATGTTAAGTCTGAAAAAGGTTCTACTAGCTCTAGATCTATTTATGCTTGGATCCTAATCCATCCACAATGAGGATATGTGGAGTGAGGTTGGCCGATAGGGTGAGGAGCGGTGAACTGATGGAGAGGACTGGGTTAAAGGAGAGTGTGCATGATTGAGGTGGTGACAAGAAACCGTTTGATTTGATTTGATTTGTCAATATTATGTTAATGTTATGTTGATGTTTTATTTATGTTTGTGTTTGTGTTATGCTGTTTGATGTTGAACGTTTGTGTTAATGTTTATTTTGTTACGTTATGCTATGTATGGTGTTCAATGTACCCAGGCCCCCGGGGAGAATAGTGCTTTGTTCACTGACGGGGCTACCCTGGTAATAGGGGACAAAAAAAAAGGGTGAATGGGTCATGTGTTGAGATGTGAGAAGATTTGGCCGGAGGGGAGCGTGGAGTTTGGCAGCAGATTGGGAAAGGGGAGAGGAAGGCTAAATAAATCGAAGAAGGGAAGGGTCAGAAGAGTTGGATTGGGTGAGGGAAATGTTGGAAGAAAGACTCAAAAGATGGAAAGGATGGAAATCGGCGACCCCTCATTAAAAAAAAAAATGTTGATAATGATGATAATTGCTGTAAAAGCTTGTGTCTTGAATTTCAGTTTGAGATACTGGAAATAAGAGGCTTTTTGCCCAAAAGCCCAAAGGTCATAGAATATTCTCTGCTGACATGATATGACATGACATGGTATGAGAGTTGCTAATTATAGGGTGTGCAAAAAAAATGTTGCCATGGATTTTTTCTTTCTTGTCCACTTTTGCTTAAGCTTTCACTGATCCTCTTTTTTTTTTATTTCCTGCTTCTTTAAAAGTAACTTGCTAAGGCATGGATAACCACTTATTTATTTTTTTTTTTACAATATCCTGACACCCCCCCCCCCCCCTCTCAACAAAAGGAAGAAAATGTATTGCATTACTCTACATAATAAAGAGATGATTTTAATACACAACATAAATTTGACCATAAATTCCAATTATAAGTGTCACAAATTGTAATGGCATCCAGAAAGGCGAGTCTCATTGTATTTGACAGACCATGCCATACACAATACATGTACTGTAATAACAGTGTCATCATGAATCTCCAGAAGTAAGGTGTCTTCCATTTTGATCAATTCCTCAATTCCTAGATAAGCATAAGCTGCACAAGGCTATTGATAACATGAGTGGTATTGCATCAGATTTTGGAACGTGAGCTCCCAAACCGCCCTCATTTATTTCCATTAAAGGGATAGTCCACCCTGAAGGTATTTTGATTTTTAAAAAAAAGCAGAAACATAAAAGAAACATGCTAGTGAAGGTTTGACGAAGATCCGTCAAAGGATAAGCTATGAATTTTTAAAGTTTTGATTTTATGACGTCACTTTTGAGACAGTCTCTCATACATGTATATTGTGCACAAATTTTCTTGGCAATGTCCATTCTATCAAAAGGATATGCATCATTTTACATGTGTGTTTGATTTATTCCTTCATCAAAAACAGAAAAAAGAGCAATTTAAGGAATAATACAGCACAAAACATGTCACAAAAATAACAATTTTGAAAGATCATAACTTTCTTATCCTTTGACTAACCTTCACTTTCATGTTTATTTCATGTTTCTGCTTTTATTACAACCAACTGAATATCAGGGTGGACTATCCCTTTAACACCTGAAAGCCACACTCGCATAGGTGTAGAAAGACAATGTTTGAATTAGATCTTACCCACTGGAGGTGAAACTTCAACCTTGTCTTGTTTCTGCTTTCTCTTCCTCTCTCTCTTCCCTTCAACCCATGTTCCTGCAATGTGTTTCTCTTCAGTATTGATGCAAGTAGCCATTCTTCTAGCCTAGGTACTCCTAGGCTATGAGGTGCATGGACAAAATCCAGTCTGTTAACAACTAAGTCTGGTAAAACAGACTATGCCCTAATCCAATCCTGGCTGAGAGGAGGAGGATTGGATTAGGGTATAGTCTTTGTTAACAGACATTTGTTAACTGACTGGGTTGTGTCCATGCACCTCACAGCCGAGTACCTAGGCTACAGTTCTCTCCTTTCTGCTCTCTTGCACCCTGATGTTTCCATGGCATAAAGTTATAACTCTCTTGTTCTGGTAACACACGTACACCTGTACTCTCCTCCTGTCTCCATTCTTTTGTAATCAGCCTATAACCCTCTCTAAGCCTTCCCTATGAAGCGTAATCCATCAATGGCATTCCTAAACTTCCTTTCAACTCTTCTGTGTTCCTTGTCACTTCATGAAGACAGTCACCTTCACATCTTAGGCTGTGTCTTGATATTGTTAACACTTCTATACCTCATCCCATCGATGTCTGCATTGATTAAGACAGTAATTTCTTACTTCGTAGTTGTGTCTCGAGGTTATAAACACTTTTATTCCTCATTCCATCGATGAAGACAGTACACGTATTTCTCACTTCTCAGTCATGTCTTGGGATGATAAACACTTCTATCCCTCATTTCATTGATGTCCGCATAATATGAAGACAGTCACTTCTTACTTCTTAGTCATGTGTCAAGCTTCTAACACTTCTATCCCTCATGCCACTGATGTATGCATTGATGAAGACAGTGTTTTCCACTTCTTAGTTGAGTCTTGAGATGATAAACACTTCTATCCCTCATTTTATCAATGTCCGCATTGATGAAGACAGTATTTCTCACTTCTTAGTCAAGTCTTGAGATCATAAACACTTCTATACCTCATTTTATCGATGTCCACATTCATGAAGACAGTCACTTCTTACTTCTTAGTCATGTGTATCGAGATGATAAACACTTCTAACGCTTCTTTCCTTCATTCCACTGATGTCCGCATATATGAAGACAATCAATTCTTACTTCTTAGTCGAGTCTTCAGATGATAAACACTTCTATCCCTCATTTTATCAATATCAGCATTGATGAAGACAGTATTTCTCACTTCTCAGTCGAGTCTTGAGATGATAAACACTTCTATCCCTCATTTTATCAATGTCAGCATTGATGAAGACAGTATTTCTCACTTCTCAGTCGAGTCTTCAGATGATAAACACTTCTACCCCTCATTTCATTGATGTCCCCATTATATAAAGACAGTCACTTCTTACTTCTTAGTTGTGTGTCTCAAGATGATAAACACTTCTATCCCTCATTCCACTGATGTCTGCATAATATATGAAGACAATCACTTCTTACTTCTTAGTCGTGTGTCTCAAGATGATAAACACTTCTATCCCTCATTTTATCAATGTCCGCATTGATGAAGACAGTATTTCTCACTTCTTAGTCAAGTCTTGAGATCATAAACACTTCTATACCTCATTTTATCGATGTCCACATTCATGAAGACAGTCACTTCTTACTTCTTAGTCATGTGTATCGAGATGATAAACACTTCTAACGCTTCTTTCCTTCATTCCACTGATGTCCGCATATATGAAGACAATCAATTCTTACTTCTTAGTCGAGTCTTCAGATGATAAACACTTCTATCCCTCATTTTATCAATGTCCGCATTGATGAAAACAGTATTTCTCACTTCTAAGTCGAGTCTTGAGATGATAAACACTTCTATCCCTCATTACACTGATGTCCGCAGATATGAAGACAATCAATTCTTACTTCGTAGGCTGTGTGTTGATATTGTAAACACTTCTATCCGCCATTTTATCGATGTCCGGATTTATGTAGACAGTCACTTCTTACTTCTTAGTCCATTTCTCAAAACAAAAAGCACTTCTATCCCTCATTCCATCGATGTCCACATTGAGCGTTGCAGCACTTGTAGAAAGTTGTCATTGGTTCGTCTGCTGATCTCGTCTGCATCTGCATGAAGTACGCCCTCGGGTGCTCACATTTTGGACATTTCTCTGTGGTGGGCGAAAGTAAAAATCAAAAGTGTCTTTCAAATGACAAATATTCCCCCCTACACAGAGCACATACTCTACAATGTCATGTATATTAAACTGGCTGTTCGCATCTTGGACACTTTTCTGTTGAAGGGCAGGTAAAAACAAATTGTCTTTAGAATGATAGATATTCCTCCATATACGGTACATACAACACAATTGACAGTTTTGTATACAGTACTGATCTGGAAGAACTTCTGTATCAGAATTATAAATGTAGCAGGAGAGACTGAGTAAATCTAATTAGAACAGTTATTAATGTGGGTAATCACTAGAAGGATGCTATGCAATCAATGATAATGTCGAGTAAAAAAAAAAATGAACATTATTTTGCAAGGGATCAATCCCCCCAAATATTTCAGCTACTAAAGAATAATGCACTTCACAAGCCTGCGTCACTAATAAATACAGATTAGAAAAAAGTAAAACTTTCGGTAACACCATGTGGTAGTATTCTTTTGGCTAAGTGACCCACTTGTGTGGTGAGGAAAGGAAAGAGAAAAAAGAGGAGAGATTAACTAGTTCATAACTCTCGTCACCAACCTCTTCTTCTATTTCCATTTTACCAATTCATTTTTGGTTTAAAACACTGAAAACTAAAGCTTAAAATAGTCTTGTGCACGTATTATGAAATAAAAAAATCATCTCTCCTCTTTTCACTCTCTCTTTTCCTTTCCTCTGTCAATAGGCCGGTACTTCAAAAGGAATAAGACTGACTAGAGCCTAGAAAACAAAAATTTACGAGGGGGTACATAAGGAAATCTTCCCCTGACTTTAATAGAGGTAAGATGCCAACGATGTAGTCTTACCAGCAGTGGAGTCTACGTTTTTCCAGGCTGCTGCCCCTCCTAGAACATCATCCACCTCCTTGAGACGGGGATACTTCCGGCTGGAGATCTGACAGAAAGATGAAGTGGGGAAATTTAATTCATAAATAAAAAAGAGGAAAACAAAAGACATTATTAGTATCATGATGCCTTTAGGTTTATGCACTTAACAGTTGCAAGATACACCTCTTGACCCCCGGGGATGGTGTGTCACAAGACTGACCCATATGTACGTCATAATAAGTCACTATGTATGACTCACATCGGTACAATGACGCACCATCCCGGGGGTCAAGAGAAGTGTCTTGCAAATGACAAGTGCATAATGGAACACAAAAACTCATACTTAAGACATAATGTTGTGCAGCTTAGCCTTTTTTAAGTCATGAATATAATGTTGTTGGTGATAAATATCAACTGGCTCAAAGCATTTACACAACACTCTCTGGTCCAGGTCCTTTGAAAGAGTGTCACTCACCAACACTACACTGCAGTCTTCTTCCTTCTTCTTCTCCTTCCTCTGTTCTATGGAGATTGGGGCAAGGCCACAGCATACATGTACATAATGAGGTGTGATTAAACATGCGCCTTCAATCAACCAGCAACAACAACAACGGCCCTGGGTTAGCATTGACTGTCAATCAATGCCACTGTAGTGTAATGTCAGTGAATGACACCGTTCCATTCTATAGGACCGGGACCAGTGATCATCTAAAAAATTAGACAGCAACACGACAGCCTAAGCCCTAACTTTTTTTTGGTATACATTTCTCAAAACTGGGCTTTTTAACCAGATCTAGCCACGCCAGCAACTGTGCACAATATACAGTCCGTAGAAATATAAAAAAGCGAGACCCAAAAATGATAATACAAGCAAAGGAACGGAAGAACTAAACCTGCTTCGGTACACCTGAACATGCAAACAGTGCTAACACAAAATATAAGCAGTGGGACAACACAAACGCCTATTCTCACAATACTTACTTCTCTTGTAACATTATGCACGTAAGGACAAGTATTGCACGCAAATCTCAGGCATTTTGGTCCCTCCTCCACTACAAGGACATTGGCGCAGGTTGGACAGAAGAGCATTATGCTGAGAATGTACTGTAAACAGGAATTACAAATAAATATTGTCCCTAAAACTACCTAAAACTGACACAGCTCCGTGGAAATTGATTTTGTAGTGCGAGTTGCGGGCGAGTTTTCGCACATTTTTGGCTATTTATGGGCCTGGTGCGGCTATAATGATAATCGTCGTGTCTATCTTTCAAAGAGACTCGTTGGATGCCCCCTGTAAAATGGTCTTCAATATCATTAGAATCCACTGGTCTCTTATGGTTTCTACTGGTTTGACTTTGTTTTTTTTACACTCCTTTTCAAACCATTAGATCTCACTGGTTTCTATTGGTTTCTACTGGTCTTCAATACCATCAAAAACCATTAGAGACCAGTGGATACTAATGGTATTAGGTCGAAATTCCCATAGAAACCAGTAAAAAACAGTAAAGAGCGTCTACTGGTTTCTACTGGGGTTTTTTTTTTTCATAAGCCAGTAGAGTCTACTGGTCTGAAGAGGAACTGCAAAATCAAACCAGTAGAAACTAGTAGAAAACATTAGAAACCAGTAAAATCTACTGGTATCGGAGAACAGTAGAAACCAGTGAGATCTAATGGTTTGAATAGGAGTGTGAAAAATACAAAGTCAAACCAGTAGAAACCATTAGAGACCAGTGAATTCTACTGGTATAAGAGACTAGTAGAAACCAATAGAAACCAATGAGACCTAATGGTTTGAAAAGGAGTGTGAAAAAAATCAAAGTTTAACCAGTAGAAACAAATAGAAACCAGTGAGATTTAATGGTTTGAAAAGGAGTATGAAAAATACAAAGTCAAATCAGTAGAAACCATTAGAGACCAGTAGAAACCAGTGAGACCTCATGAATATTCATGAGCATTCACGTGTCACAATTTTGTTCTTTTAAAAAGATAACTTCCACATAACTATATGAAAGGAGAATATATACAAATACATGATATGAAGTTTAAACATAAAATAGTGAATGTCACCTCCTTAAGTGAAGACAATACTGATAACAGCAACAAAAAATTATCTTCTTATGTAAAAAGTTTTACTAACCAATATGTTATGAACCTTATAACCGTACCACTATATATATGAAGTGTGTAAAGGTACGAGTAGGAAATAGAATAAGGATAGGACAGTATAGGATACGATAGGATTAAATAAGACCAGTCAGGACCATGCCACGATTTGGATTATTTTAACCTAAATTTAGATCATTGTTAGATCAATATTTTTAACGTCGGATTAACATTTTGATTCGACTGGTTTCTACTGGTATTCTACTGGTCTTCTGTTGGTCTTCTATTGGATCCAGTAGAGACTCCTACTGGTATTCTACTATTATTTTCCTAATGGTTTCTACTGGAAATCATTTCACTTTCCATATTCAAACCAGTAGAAAATTTCCAGTAGAAACCAGAAGGAATCTCTACTGGGTCCAGTAGAGATTCCTACTGGTATTCTACTGGTCTTCTATTGGATCCAGTAGAGATTCCTACTGGTCTCTACTGGTATTCTACTGGTCTTCTGTTGGTCTTCTATTGGATCCAGTAGAGATTCCTATTGGTTTCTACTGGTATTTTTCTAATGGTTTCTACTGGAAATCATTTCACTTTCCATATTCAAACCCCGGGGGGGGGGCACTCACATACATAGGTGGTACGGGGACGTGCCGCTTTGAAGACCCCCTTTTTGAGACCTCGATATCAGTTCTTTAGATCCTCTATATCCTACGCATGGCGAAAGTTCCGCGAAAGTTCCGCTCCTTAGCCTCCCCGCTGTGCCCCTCCCTCCGTTCTCCAGGTCCCCGGCTTGCGTGCAGCTTGCTACGCTTCAACATCAACCCGGCCGCCCGACCCGCCGGCCGAGCGAGCTGCAAGAAAACCCTGACGTAAACACAACGCGCGTCGCATGTGCAGCGAGGATCGTTCTGTAGACCCTGTTTTTCACAATGCCGGGCGGTGTATTTTTAGTTCCTAAGACCCCACATTTTACGCGGATTTTACCCTTGTAGTCAGTTCCTTAGACCCCCATTTCAGGGTTTCGTGAGGCACACCCCCATCAAAATATAATTTGAGTGCCCCCCCCCCCCCCGGGATTCAAACCAGTAGAAAATTTCCAGTAGAAACTAGTAGAAATTCTAATGGTTTTTCCTTACTGGTTTCTACTAATGTCAGAGGGACCCTTTGACATTTTGCCTGCATTGTATGAGAGAGAGAGAGAGAGAGAGAGAGAGAGAGAGAGAGAGAGAGAGAGAGAGAGAGAGAGAGAGAGAGAGAGAGAGAGAGGGAGCTTGCCCATAGATCGATTTTGGAGTGTAGTCAAATTTATGGCAGTGTAACGAGTTATTCCATTAACCTGTACCTAACAATGGTACTTGGAATTCACTTTGCATAAATTAGTTGTCGCTATATATTGTCAGGCAAACCTCGGGCAAGCTTTCCGGTTGTCAGGGCCAACCTTTGTTAAACTGGTATGCATACAATTTGAATATGTTAGTAAACCGGTCTATTGTTGTATGGTGGAATAAGCAGCCATCGTACCCCCCCCCCCCCCCCCTTACTGCACATACAGTGACGCATTATATTTCATTCACCTGTATTTCGTTATTCAGTTTCAATGGATCGATCGATCGAAACGCACTCATACGGCACAACCAGTGGGGAGATCAGTGGGCACAACATGCACTACAGTATTGCGCAATCGCACCTCAATCCAGCGTACACACCATAACTTCAATCTGTGCATTTATATTCACGGGCAGCGTTTATGCCCGCGCTCTTCCAATCAAGCAGACCAAGTGAGAGAGAGCTAGCTTCCGAGTTCTGCCTACCTAATTGTACTTCGAGAAAATGACAGGTATAAACAATCATGTAAATCGTTTAAATTGATGTTTCAGAACTTTTGGTTCATCTTTTAATTATCAGAAGCAAATAACCCAGCAGCATGCAGCCAGCGGCTAAAAAGGAAGTATGTAGCAGGTAAAGCTAGCAGCTGGGTAACGAGCAGTGTGTGAGTAGCACGGCACCCCGGGCCGCCGGGGTCGGTGAAGTACTGGAGGCAAGACGGGCTATATTCGGTCGGAATCGTTGGATGTTGACGTGCGTGAATAATGGTGATTGGCCATTTTATTTGGTGCATGGTGTGTGATCTGCGTCATTGGACCGTTTTTATTTTACTGGGTGATAATATTAGCTCTCCGTTTCTGGAAATTGCCAGTAGGCAGTTTGATATTTACATAAATTTGAGTGCAATTAAGGAAGAACAGAATATTTCATGAGGTGAAAGATGAAAAGATCCATTCAGCTCAGCTATGCCTCATTGAATGGATCTTTTATTTCATCTTTCACTGAATGAAATATTCTGTCCATTGCACGAATGAAAATAACATTCATTATTTGTTTTATATGACAAATTAGCTCGATACGAAAAGCACTTCTAAATTAACTCTGGTATTTTCTTCTTCTTATTCTCTTTTGCAGGTGGAACCTAATGAATTTATGGGTACTGCATTATGTTGTGAAATCACATCTTCCATGCTGAAGAACGTCCAGTAATCTCAAGGCCATTTTACCTGGCACACAGAAGGAGCTAACTTTAACACACAGAAGATGGCGCTCTATGAAAACGAGCATGAAAACGGCTACATGTACAGTGACTGGAACGATCAAATCCTGGCTAAAAACGAAAAAGACTCGGCAGTCAGTGATGGTGAAAGCCCAACAAACCAACTCGTGAATGGAGACAGAAGTGAGACTATGACCTCTGCTCCCTTGGACCGAGATGGGGAGACTGCAGCGGATCCATCTGTGGAAGTGAAGAAAAAGAAATTGACTTTCACTTGGAGACAGAAGCTGATCTTCATTGGTGTTGCTATGGTGATCTTCACCCTGTGGATGTCTCTTTCCATTATGTCGCCATTTTTCCCTGTTGTGGTATGGAATGTTTGATTTCTTTCAAAGGTGGGGATATATTTTGTTGAGTGCTAGTTGTATAGGTACTCTGAGCATGTATATTAACCAGTAAATACTGTGTATGAGCAATTTTGGGACAGGCAAATCTTTAAAGTAGTGAATTGGTACTTGATTGGTTGTAGTTTTGGGAAGACTTCCCCCCTCCCTTCCATTGCCCTCTCCCTGCCCCCTCCCCTCAAATCCTTCCTACCACCCCCCTCCAAAAAAAAAATAACAACAACAACAACAACAACAATAACAACAACAACAAGGTTAGAGGGTCAGGGAGTCTAAATTCAAAACTTTAGAACAATCTTTCTCGAAGAGAAATGGAACTTGGAAGTGTGTAATAAGCCACTCAAGGCCTGGGCCATGTTGCATATAGGTTTTCATTTATTGTAACTTACCATCAATGATAACTACCATGGCAACAGCCAATGAACCCTCATTATTGCACCTGTTGCCATGGTAGTTACAATTGATGGTAAATTACAATAATTGAAAACCTATATACAACATGGCCCTGGTAATGTAAAGGTTGGGATAATTCTATTGTCTTTCCTTAATTTTTTTTTTTATTTCACAGGCTGAACAGAAAGGAGTTTCACCAGTGGAGGTGGGGTTCGTCTTTGGGATTTCTTCCGTTTCCAACTTTGTGGGCAACATCTTCTTCGGGAAGTATGTAAGTAGAATGCGGAAATGTGTGGGTGATTTTGTGAGTGAACTTTTCTCCTCTGTTTGACCGATAGCCCGCCCCAATGAATAGTGCCCGGTACCACACTGCTAATCCCCATGTACGAAGCAGCCGATTGACAGCATGCTAGCCTGTATAAAGCACCATAACAATAGCGCGCATGCGGCTCTATGGCATTGTGAGAGTTAAGATGAAGTGTGATGCATTTCCTTAATGTCCATCTTGATGATTATTTTCTTTCTTTAATGTCAAGTTCACTAACAGTTGAATAAGTCAGTTGTATTTATGGGGAGAGTACCATAAAAAGATAGATAGTGACAAACTTCTGTATGTATGAGACTGTGAAGTGCTTGAATTATTGTTGACATCCTCCTTCATGCATGTTAACATTTAATCACATTTGAGCAGTTTGTGTGTAACTGCACCGTCTATATTTACCACTTGTTCATGAAGGTTTATTGCCATTTGGTCCAATCCCAGTTGGTCCACTCACCATTCCGTCTACAAGGAACCCCTTAAAAATACCATTTTAGATTAAAATACTGGGTTAACTTATCAACAACTCTAATCTACACAATAACCTCAACCGTTCACCCTAATCCAGACCTGCTATCCTAACCCTAACCCATACATATCAGCATGTGATGGTAGACGAAATGGTGAGTAGACCAGCTGGGATTGGACCAATTGGCAAATCACCTTCATGAACACCATTCTTCTCTTTCCTTTGGGGAAGTCTAGACTCTATATCGACCATATTAACTGTGACTGTCTGTTTGACTGTATTATTTCTTCTCTTGTTGCATGATTTCAGCTGCCAGTCTTTGGAGTAAAGCTCTGTTGCTTGGGAGGCTGCATTGTCGCGGCAACCTGTGACATCATCTTTGGGTAAGGAATGGCTGGAGAATGCAAAGAAGCTACCATACAAATTGGTGTGTGGGATGAGGCAAACGTGAAAATACAGTACGAAACAAAATCACGATATTGTTGTAGTGTGAGATGAGGCCAATGAAACCAGGGAGATGTGGTTTAGTGAATTCTGGTCATTTATTTCACAAGCTACACTATCTCGTTGAGTTCAACGCAAAAAAAGAAAACAAGATACAGTGGCTTTTGAAATAAGTGTGCACCAGCTTGTATGATTTGAATAATCGCACAAGTCCACAATCTACATATCAAACAAGCTAATCCACATTCCTACAATATCTTGAAAATCTTGATCTCTTTTTTTCTTGTTTTCATTGCTACTTCTCAGTAGTTAACAGAGCTGAATCAACAGTGCTTACATTTTCTTCTTGTCTTTTTCCATGTCCATATAGTATGTTTTTCTGTCTCACACTTTCTAACCCATCTCCCTCTTCTTGAGTCTCGCATCTTCACCATGCAATCTCATCTCTCTGTAATTTCTGTTCGCGTAAGACTACAGAATGCTGCATAAGATTCAACAAAATGAGCTATTTCTGGCTTATTTCTTTACCCCTTGTGTCCATATTGTCTGTTTTTTTGCTGTCTCACAATTGTTAAATTCCTCTCCCTCTTCTCTTTTCTCTCCTCTTCACCACCCAACCTCATCTATGTGTGTGCATGGGTCGACAGAGTGCTGAATAAGATTGAACAAAAGGAGCCGTTTTTGGCTTCCTTCTTAGTCCTGCGTGTGGTAGAGGCCCTGGGCATGGCGGCGAGCGAGACGGCCAGCACTACCATTGTTGCCAACACTTTCCCTGACAATCTCGGTCAGATGTCGGTGAGTTGATTTTCTTTGTTATAAGGATAGAAATAACTTTAATTTGACTAAATTCAGAAACATGAAAGAAAGAAAATTATTGAAAGACAATGTCATACTTTCGATAAAAAACGAAAAAAATTAGAACGGATAATGTGAGATAGTTCGGACTACTTATTAGGCAGTTATGAATTAGTAGAAGAGGGAGGATAAGTTGAAGGGATAGAAATAGCCTTTTCATCCTTTCTAATCACATCTTGTTTTATCGATTGGTTTCTTTACAAAATATCTTGTATTTCGCAGGGTCTACTTGAAATATTTGTTGGTCTTGGAGTAACTGTTGGACCACTGGTTGGCAGTTTCTTATATCAGGTAAGCATCTAGCTAAAAATAGCTTCTTCCGCTTTAAAGCAGCCTTTTAAAAATTTGGCCTCTGGCCAAATAAAAGATTGACTGAGTGATTTCAGATTGATTTTGCGAGGCCACAAATTATTATTCATTAAGAAACGTCATGTTAATCTTGTCCATAATTCATGTGTGCAAGATGACCTGACCAATTGGAGCAATGATAGGTTGATAATACCTGCAGCATAATGGACCAGAGGGAGAGAAAACGAAGGTCAAAGATATTATAGTAAAAAATTAAAGAGATGAAATGGAGATGGGCAGGACACTTACATAGAACACAAGACAACAGATGGACCAAGAAGCTCTCAGAATGGCAACCAAGAACAGGCAAGCGAAGAAGGGGTCGACAAATGAGAAAGTGGAGAGACAAAATATCATACACAAATACAGCAACATGGAACAGAATAGTAGCAAATAGAAGCAAAAGGAAACTGATTGACGAGGGCTTCATCCAACAATGGTTGAACAATGCCTGATGATGATGATGATGATGATGATGATGATAATGGACCATTCCTGCACAGCTTAGCTAGCTGGCTGGCTATCAGGAAGTGGAGACAGTGCAGAGAGCCTACACTATATGGCATAATATTGAAGTCTATGGTTGGTTCCTCATTTGCATGACTGTATGCTCCAAAAAAGTAGAGAAAAAGTACACCTAATATAAGAAATTCCTTATTGAGATCAAATCTATGAAGGCCCTCCTGGCTGAGTCTTATACCTGGCTGATATCTGGAGTAAGACGTAAGAGGCGTTGTGAAAAGGCTACCACAATGTACGGGAGTGAGAAGCATTATGTTTTCTGATGTCCATCGGGACATTCCGTGTGTTTACACATTTCCTTAAAAATTGTGCAAAACTTAAGATTGAGTATCTGTATGTAATTCATGGAATATGGTCTGTGTCAAAAAAAAAAAGTCAAATCTGTGTGGGCTCAAAAAGTAAAAGCCTAATTATCTTTGACTAAAATTACGTTTTTCACAGCAACTGAATATTCTTAGCAATGTCAGTTAAATGTGGTGCAAATATGAATTTTCACATCGAGATAAAAAGCAATTTAGATTTGAAATCAAGTCCTTGTATGTAAATGAGTTCAAACATGAATTCTTGTTGCCCTTTTTCATTCCCATTCCTTCTCAGCTTGGTGGCTTTGGTCTTCCCTTCTATGTCTTGGGTGGCTTTGCTGTCCTAGTCTCAGTCGTCAACATTTTCATCATCCCAACTATAGGTGAGCATAGAGAGAAATTATTTCAAAGAGAAATCTCGGCCCTCATGTAGAGTGTAATACCCCGGTCACACCAAACTTGTTCTCACTATGTTCTTAAAAATGTTGCTGAACAGGCTCAAACTGTATCCAAACGGAGTGGACATAGTACCAATTTTTTACGGTCTTTCTATGAACTTCATGGACAACCTCGGACAGGCTCGGAATGTAAAGGCTCTCCAGATTTTTGAGCCGGCTCAAAATTTTCTGGCCACCATGTCATTCTTCAATCAGACTGACTGACAATGTACTAAAAATGCTGTAATCCCATACTTTGATCCTACTAAGGATGCGGTACTTTAGCCGTGGGGCAGTCAAGCATCAATTTCAGTACAGGGGTAATAAATATTTCCAGCACATTCCTTCTTTCCTTCGGGGTGATGTTGTTTTTTACCTGATCTGAACTTGACAACAATGGACTACGGACGGGATAGAGATGAGATGAGCGTACTGAGAACTGTTTAAAAACAAACTAGAATGGTAGTCTAGAAATTATTTGGTCAAAGTTTTAATATATGTTCGTTCCCGGCCACTGTCCAATTTTTGTAGGATGTGTTGCGAACTACTTTGGTGTGAGCCAGGCTTAATCAAATATTGATTGAGTGTGTTTTAGTGTTCAGGCACCACTCATGTATAGGACAAAGACCTTTTCAGAGCAAAAATACCTTTTTAAATAAAATATCATTCAAGATAGCGCAATAATCATGCCAAAGTGGGATTTTAACCTTTTTCAGCACATTGCCAATAAAAACGTTTAGTGATCACTTGACCCTTACTTTGCTTTGAAAAAAATAATAGGAAGGAAATATATATCACTAAATGCCTCAAATAGATTCATCTTGTGCAGAAAGTTATGCTCTTTCATGTGATGCATCTTTTCTTTTTCTTTTTGTCTCGCCCACCGGAGGTGAAGGCGAGACTAAGGGATCCAAATGGCGTCCGTCCGTCGTCCGTCCGTCGTCCGTCCGTCGTCCGTCCGTCGTCCGTCCGTCGTCCGTCGTCCGTCCGTCGTCCGTCACAAATGTTAAAGTTTACCTGCAAGACTCTCGTTTGACAAATAACTTCACATGGGTTGCTTGGATTACAACCTAACTTGGGTCATAGATGCACTGGGGGTACCTTCATGTTATGGTACCGTTGGAGGTCACAGGATAAGGTCAAAGGTCATTTGAGGTCATACGTTAAAGTTTACCTGCAAGACTCTCTTTTGACAAATAACTTCACATGGGTTGCTTGGATTACAACCTAACTTGGGTCATAGATGCACTGGGGGTACCTTCATGTTATGGTACCGTTGGAGGTCACAGGATAAGGTCAAAGGTCATTTGAGGTCATACGTTAAAGTTTACCTGCAAGACTCTCTTTTGACAAATAACTTCACATGGGTTGCTTGGATTACAACCTAACTTGGGTCATAGATGCACTGGGGGTACCTTCATGTTATGGTGCCATTGGAGGTCACAGGATAAGGTCAAAGGTCATTTGAGGTCATACGTTAAAGTTTACCTGCAAGACTCTCTTTTGACAAATAACTTCACATAAGTTGCTTGGATTACAACCTTACTTGGGTCATAGATGCACTGGGGGTACCTTCATGTTATGGTGCTGTTGGAGGTCACAGGATAAGGTCAAAGGTCATTTGAGGTCATACGTTAAAGTTTACCTGCAAGACTCTCTTTTGACAAATAACTTCACATAGGTTGCCTGGATTACAACCTAACTTGGGTCATAGATGCACTGGGGGTACCTTCATGTTATGGTGCCGTTGGAGGTCACAGGATAAGGTCAAAGGTCATTTGAGGTCATACGTTAAAGTTTACCTGCAAGACTCTCTTTTGACAAATAACTTCACATAGGTTGCTTGGAATACAACCTAACTTGGGTCATAGATGCACTGGGGGTACCTTCATGTTATGGTGCTGTTGGAGGTCACAGGATAAGGTCAAAGGTCATTTGAGGTCATACGTTAAAGTTTACCTGCAAGACTCTCTTTTGACAAATAACTTCACATGGGTTGCTTGGATTACAACCTAACTTGGGTCATAGATGCACTGGGGGGACCTTCATGTTATGGTACCGTTGGAGGTCACAGGATAAGGTCAAAGGTCATTTGAGGTCATACGTTAAAGTTTACTTGCAAGACTCTCTTATCACACATAACTCATCACATGTTGCTACAATGGCAATCAAACTTGGATGATGGATGCACTGGGGGCACCTGCATGTTATTGTGCTGTAAGAGGTCACATGATAAGGTCAAAGGTCATTTGAGGTCATACATTAAAGTTTACTTGCAAGACTCTTGGTGAAGGCTTCCTAACTTGTGCACAGAATTGTGTGAGGGATACAATTCTTTTGCGTAGCAACGGAGATCGCGATATTTCTGGTTATTTTCGCAAGTGGGCGAGACACAATATTGCTAATGCCTTGTTTAATAGTTATGTCAAAATTTACGGCACCAAATCATGTATTTGTGGTACTTGGTCTTGAATGGGATAACTTCAGTGGGGCCTAAAAATCAACCTCCCAGCTGTTGACTGCAATCTCTTGGGGACGGTACTTGCAATCACTCTGTACATTTGATCGTAATCGATTGCAGGAAGTGATTGCGAACATATGGACCCCTGTTGCATAAAACCTACCATTAATGGTAACTCTGCCATCAAAGGTAACTGCCATCATATGGTAACATTGCTTGACAGCCAATGAAATTCCAGGTATCCATAGAAACCGCTATTGGTAGCAAAGCAACCATGAAGGGTAAGTTTTATGCAACATGGCCATTGGGCTGACTGCATTGGATTTCAACCATTGTATGCCAAGATGTGGAGCTGATTGCGTGTGATTGTAATAATTGTATATGATGAAAATATTGTAGATACTATTTTTAATGGTTTATCAACATATTATGATTCATATCTCATTGACTGTGCCCCAGGTATGAAGTGAGAAGTCGCAAATATTAATCTCTTGCCTTACAGCCCCATCTGAAGAGTCGCATGCACCGGGCTCCATCCTGCGGGTTGCTAGGATACCGGCCATTCAAGTGGTCTGCTTCACAGCAGCCGTCTCTATCTTCTCCTTTGGGTTCAATGACCCGACTTTGTCCGTCCACGTCACCGCTGTAAGTACAAAGCCTCATTCCATCAATGGTAACTTCTATGGAAAGCTTGAATTTGCTTGGCCGTCGAGCGGTATTACCATGGAAGTTACCATTGAAGACAAAGTTACCATTATTGTTAAGTTTTATTCAAGGGGCCTAGAGCACAGCATTCCAAAGTTCTTCTTTCAGACAAATTGACTTCTTTGTAAGTCAGTTTCCTTTCTCCTATGTTAAGCCTGATCCTTACTGAGCTCGCATATTTGTGGGCTTGCTTTTTTCCACGCTGATACTAAGGAGTGTAACGCTTGCATGATATGCTGTACAAACACTAGACAACAAGCTATGAATAAATTGCAAATTCCTTAAAAATCGCAAGTAATCCACGCTCCTTTGGTTACTGCAATTCCATGGTAAATTTTGACATCATAACTGGATCAGGGCTCACAAAACTAGAAAATCTAACTGTGAGCAACGGGCTTATTCGTTTTCCAAGTTCCTTCCTAAATATCTTTCCAAGTCCTTTCCAACTTTATTTATAAGTAAATTCAAGAAAACAGAGATATATTTACAGGTGTAGTGATTACTTTGTTATCAGTTAATTTGCTAATGTGAAAAACCCATTAAGGCTTTATTAAAACTCTTCTGGCTAGGGAGTACCAAAAAGAAAGAAAATCAGGAAGATAATTTGCTAAATTATATATATATATATATATAGATATATATATATTTTTTTGTTGCCTACTGTTTATGCTTTCTTAGCCAAACTATGACTTTGTGATCTTTCATATTGTTCATTTGGCGTCTTTCTATCTCACAGCCACCTCTGTCTGTTAGTCCTTCCTTCGTTGGAATCCTTTTCCTGGCCAATGGAGGCTGCTATGCACTGACAGGTGTCCTGTTTGGCTACATAGGAGACAAGAAGGTGTGTATGAATGTTTACTTAGCACTTACGAAATCCTTTCGTTGACTAAAATAGGTTTCATTCAGCACTTAATACCACAAGACATCATAGATTTATCAAGATTTAAACATTCATTAACAAACAGGTTTTAGCTTGAACCTCTAGAGAAATATTATTACGAAATGGTGACTTATCTCATTACTTTATTTCTTACATGATTATTATCGTTGTTGTTTTTTCAATTACTATGAGTTGACCAGTGCAGGTTATGACCAATAAGGACAAAAGTAAAGTTAGACTTCTTCTGGCATTCAACTTTCAAGATCATATTCAAAACTATCAATAGTTGAGCACTGCTTATGAAATCAAAGGCCCTTCTTGCTGATTAAAAAATGGTTCAATCTTTGCAGAATGTAAGTCTGTATACTTGTACAGAATATTTAAAGTGGTTGTATTGTGCGTGATAGATATGATTGAATGTCATTTGGTTCCATGAATCCTGAATCTGACAGGATTCTTGTCGCATATTGATGGTGCTTGGCTGCTATTTCACCGGTATCTCCTTCATGTTGATGGGGCCTTCACCACTCTTCAACCTCTCCAGGTATATAAAACACTATACTTTCATTTTTTTTGATATTTGAAAATCTACCAACAAATTGTGTTCAATCGTGATGCAGCTACATCTTCACCATATACGTTACAGTCTTCAGTTAAACAAATTGTGGGCTTCTAAATAAGTGCATTCTGCGATTACAAAGACTCTTTAAAATTTATCATAATTTTTTTTCAACAGTTCTCTTTTATTGCGCATACTCTCATATATGCCTCATATACTTTCTGTAGGTAAATTTAGCAATTTTAGAAGAAGATGACATTTTTTTCCTGTTCTATCCTTTACCTTTTAGGCAGGTTTACTAGGATTTTGAACTTTTCCTTAATTTTGATATTTTTCTCTCTGTATCTCTTTCTCCTTTTTCTCCCTCTAACCCTCTTTTTTTCTTTTGTCTTTCTCCTCTCTTTCTTCTGATCTCTCCCTCTCTCTCTCTCTCTCTCTCTTTCTCTCTCTCTCTCTTTCTCTCTCTCTCTCTCTTTCTCTTTCTCTTTCTCTCTCTCTCTGTCTCTCTCTCTCTCTGTCTCTCTCTCTTTCTTTCTCCATCTCCCTCTCACTCCTCTCTCCTCCTTTCCCCATCCCCATCCCCCTTTCTCTTTCACTCCCTCTCACCTCTTTCTCTCTCACCTCTATCTCTCTCTCTCTCTCCCTCTCCCCCTCTCTCCCCCTCCCGATCCCTCTCCCCCTCCCTCTCCCTTTTCCTCCTCTTTCTCTCCTCCTTTTCCCATCCCCCTCTCTCCCCCTGCTCTCTGACTAGCTAGTAACAGTAAATACGATGATGTGACATTAAATTAACAGCAAGACATGGATTGCAGCAGTTGCCCAGGCAACGATGGGAGTGGCCACAGCAGCTGTTCTCATACCTGTTTTCATCGATCCCTTCACCACCACAAGGTAAGCCTGCAAAAGAATAGATTTTTATTATGATTATGAATTATATTTTGTATTGCACATATAATGCCTGTTTGATACCATTTGTAGGCAAAACAGCCTTCTGGGATGAACCACGAGGGGTCGGCTTCACACAACCGTTTTCCAGTATAGGCTTTCTGTCCAATCCACCCGATTTTCACACTGCTCTTAATCAAAAATTCAAATTCTTATTGGCCCGAACACAATGAGGATTTGTGATTTAATCACTTATTACTCCAAATGTGGATCATTTGAGGGCAAATAACTTTCAGCAAGTTTCTAAAATGGACAATACATTAATTCAAGACCATTGTCACGAAGATTGCTCACGATCACCTTTTTGAAGGCTTTTTGTCTTCCCAGTACAGTATATGCCCTTTAATGTCCTATGTGAGGGATGAAGAATTTGTCAGAGAAAGGGGGAAGGTGCGAAAACATGCAATGGTGGCTCTTCTGCAAGGACTTGTGTGGGACTGAAACCCACAGCCGCCATTGAGAGACAAACTCTCTACGAATTCAGCCATGCTGCTCTCCCTGATGAACCCAATGGATCCAGACGAGTTCACAAACTCAGCTCCAATATATGCAGTCAACTTGCTCTCCGTTTTTTCTGATAATAAAGGGCATATACTGTACTGGGAAGACAAAAAACCTTCAACAAGGTGATCATGGGCAATCTTCTTGGTCTTAAAGTCATGTATTGTGTATTTTAGAAATTTGCTGAAAGTTATTTGCCCTCAAATGATCCACATTTGGAGTAATTAGTGATTAAATCAAAATGTTCGGCCCGAACATTTGAGGATTTGTGATTTAATCACTCATTTCTCCAAATGTGGATCATTTGAGGGAATGTAACTTTCATCAAGTTTCTAAAATGGTCAATTCATGAATTTAAGACCATTGGCAAGAAGATTGCTTACGATCACCTTTCAAAGGCTTTTTGTCTAACCAGTACAGTACATTCGCTTTAAATGTCTCATTTATCGCAGGTGGTACGGCCTTCCCGATGACATAGCAACGCAGGCTGTAGTTTCTGGACTTATACATGGTGCTTTTTCAGTAGGGTGAGTGCTTGATCAGTCATTTCTCTCTCCTTCTCTCTTCTTCTCTCTCTCCTCTCTCCTTCTCTCTCTCATTTCTCTCCCCTTCTCTCTCCTTCTCTCTCTCATTTCTCTCCCCTTCTCTCTTCACAGCTAGAAGAATAATTCTTGAAAGACAAGCCCCATTTCACCAAGATGTGCATAAGTAACGCACACTTTAAAGGTAGCCCGTCTCTTTTGCAGACCTAATTCTGAAAGTTCCCTGACTTTGTCATCATTTGAGAGAGGATAGCTATAAAACCTTTGCCTGGAATCGACAAAGCGTAATATTCTGTTTTGAGGAAATAGTCTTCGATAATTGATCGAGCTTTCTTTTTTTGTACCACAAAAAGTGTAATATTCAGTTTTGAGGAAATGATCTTTGATAATTGATCAAGCTTTCTTTTTTCCTATCACAGTCGTAATTTCAAATTGTGTCAATGGTCGGCAATCAATTGGAATCAAATCTTAGTGGAAACTCGTTAGATTTTCATTCATTCTACGGGAGCTGTAGTACCTCTGACCTTTAAATTTCACAGTTGGTATCCCAAAGATAGGTGCTAAATATGTGCACACTTTGATGAAGTTTGCAGATGTTTGTAAAAGGGACGAGCCATCTTTAAATGCACGACTGGTGACCTGTTCTTGTGCTTAGTGAGATACCACAATTTGTTCCTGTTTTAACACAGTGGGAGTGATTATCCTGCAACCCTAATCACGCTAGAGTAGTAATCTGTTGTCTCACGATAAGGCAAACTGGAGATTGCGACGTTTCGACCGCTACTGCTAGTCTTTGTCAGGCAATGTGGACAATTGCAGCGCGGCGGTTCCGGCACCTGCTTACACTATAAAAGACGCGCGCAGCGACTATTGTCCACATTGCTTGACGAAGACTAGCAGCAGCAGTCGAAACGTCGCAATTTTCAGTTTGCCTTATCGTGAGACAACAGATTACTACTCTAGCGATACTACTACCACGATGATCAACATCTTCCGTACTATTAACCCTAATCAAATTTGGCAAATTGTATGCTTTGTATTCAGATGCTTGTTACCTGCAGGCATTTGAATCTACAGAGTTCAGATATCAACTTAAGCTGATGGGAATCAAAATCACTGAGAATCTGATCACCCAAGAACAGGTCACTAGTCATGCATTAAGTCATGCGCAACGTACGCACACCTTGGTGAGACATCCCCCAAGATTGCACACACACATTTTAAAAAAAGAAAGAAGATTAAATGGAATATACTGTACTAGGAAGACAAAAAGCCTTCAAAAAGGTGATCGTAAGCAATCTTCTTGCCAATTGTCTTAAATTCATGTATTGTCCAGTTAAGAATATTGCTAAGAGTTATTTGCCCTCAAATGATCCACATTTTAAATAATCAGTTATTAAATCACAAATCCTTGTTTAGTTCGGACCGAACATTTTGAATATTTATGATTTAGTCACTAATTACTCCAAATGTGGATCATTGGACGGCAAATAACTTTCGGCAAGTTTCTAAAATGGACAATACATGAATTTAAGACCATTGGCAAGAAGATAACTCACGATTATCTTTTGAAGGCTTTTTGTCTTCCCAGTACAGTATATTCCCTTTAAATTATTCTCCTTACTCCAATTTCACTGACTTTTTGGTCTTGTATGTCTCAGGAACTTCATCGGTCCCATAGCCAGTGGCTTCATGATGGAGTCGCCGGGCTACGAGTGGTCGACAACGATCGTTGCCGGGTGTAACTTCATTATGATGGGGGTCCTCTCGGTCTTCACGGCGTGGGAGTTTCGGTGGGGGAAGGGGTAAGTTGAGCCCCTTCTCTTCAAGAGAAAATGCTGTCCTGTTTGATGTGTGTATTCCTGCTGTGACATACACAGAGTTGAAGGGATAGTTCAGCCTGAAATGATTTTAGTTTCAATAAAAGGAAACACATAAAAGAAACGTATTAGTGAAGCTTTGATGAAAATTGGTCAAAGGAAAAGAAAGTTATTTGATTTTAAAGTTAAATTTTGTGACATCACATGCGAGGTGCTCTCCCATATGTTATGACCAATTTTTCTTGAAAATGTACATTTTCTCAAAGAGATTCGCATCCATTTACTTGTGCATTTTATACATCATTAGAAGTATGTTTTTACACACATACCTGTACCACAAAAAATCATTTCATTGTCAAAAACACAATAAAAAACAATGGATGGAGTTATATTGTAAACAAAATATGGGAGAGCACATCCCAAAATCAAATAACTTTCTTTTCCTTTGACTGATTTCCATCAAACCTTCACTAATATGTTTCTTTTATGTGTCTCCTTTCATTGAAACCAAAATAATTCCAGGGTGAACTATGGAAGAATGTGCAAGAATGTGACAGTTGCCCATAGAGAGTTTACTCTGGTGCCAGACCAAATTCTGCTCTGTAAGATGTATGTATGTATGTATTATTGGTGTGAAATATAACAGGTAGCGCCCAAAGAGTTCACCCTTTCTGTCCCAGATTTAATATTTTGATTGTACAGCATTTTTGTGTAAAACTATTGCAGAAATGTATTGGTTGTGCAAGGAGGGTTAACTCCTTTTCTACCAGATAAAATACTGCTATGTATGATGTGTGTATTAATGGTGTGAAATGCAGCAGCGGATACACAAATTCCTTCTGCACCAGACAAAATGCGGCTCTACAGCTCAGACGTAATCTCCATGCCCTACGAGGGGTGTCTTCATTAGCCCGATGTGGGTGAAATAGCTAGCTTGTTCTGATCAGGTTAGCTAGCCAGATCGTGAAATAGCTAGTTATTTGCGTCTTCATTAGCCAGATCAGGCGAAATAGCCAGCTATTTGGTTGAGAAATTTTCCAAAGAAATCTTGGGCTAGATGGAGCTAGCTCGGAGCGTCTTCATTAGCCTGAAAATTCCCCGACCCCGGCATGCATCAGCGAGCATGAGGCATTGTTTACGTTAGGTTTTTATACGTGCATGAATGTGAACTCACAACCGAAGCCATGTGGTCATGGCCTATTCCCGTAACACACTGCGCACATGCGAACATCGGGATGATTTATGCATCCCGAGCTTCGAGCTTACGTATCCCGAGTTTCAAGCTAATGAAGACGCGATTGCAAGGTCAGGCTTGTTCCCCAGATCAGCAAAATAGCTCGCTATTTCGTTTGATCGGGCTAATGAAGACCGTCCTTTTGTGAAAAAGAGGTATGGGTGTTAAATAGGAAGAGGGTTGTGATTGGGTAGATTAAAGTTATGATTAGAGCTATGGGAAGTTTTGAGTGTTAGACTAGTGTAAGTAGTTGAATGCAGAGCAATTGTTGTAATGCCACATACTCTCGAGTACAAAGTATACTTATCTTATAGCACAGACAGTCTTAGGATAGTTTGGGATGTGATTTGATGAGTGCAGTACCACAACTGTTCTGGCTTGTGAAGGAACATCTATGTATGTTTATATCTATTTATATCCCTCATTAATATATTCCAGTTCATTGATTGGTTGAAAGGGTGTCACATGACCACAAATAGATGAACTATTTAAGAGAGCTCAGAGGTAAGAAAAGTACTATTTCTTGATGTCATGTCCAAAATAATCACTTTTTTCCCTCATCTCAATATCGATTCATCCCGGGTAAATGCGCGACATGCAAAATGTACGCGATACATTTCTTTCCAGCTGCTTTTTGGCTTTTTAGCTGAAAATCTTTGGGCGCGCTGGGGGAAACTCCCACGATGTTGCGGCTGAGGCGCAACTTGAATTTGTGTTGGTTTGCTCAAGCCGCAGGAAATAATAAAACATCTGAATCAGGCTCCTGCTTTCAGAGCTTAGAGCATGGACACTATCACAAGGTCCATGGTAAGGATTAAATTAATGAACAAAGAATATATTACTGAAGGATATAAAAAAAATATTTCATGATCTCTATTCAGGATCTTTGTGGAATCTATTGTTCCCCTCGGGCGTGCGGTACCATTTTCCCTTGACCAGTGGTCTCGGGAAAATAGTACGGCCCTCCACTTAACCTCGGTGCAAATAGATTCCACAAGATCCCTCACGGTCATGAAATATTTGTATAATATTTATCTATTTCTCGATAGATCACTCTCTTCCCTTCCCATCTCTCTCTCCCTTCATCTTCTGTCTATCTAGACGGAGGAAACCGCCACCTCCTTGCATGCAGAGTGATAACACAACAAACCTAGCTGAAGACGAAAACCCACTGATTCAAGAGGAGGATTAAAATTTTCTCCTCCCTCTCCCATCAAGTCATTCCACCCCCTTACCACTGGCCAACATTTTCCTCCTGAGAGCACCCTTTTTGCCTACCTAAGTTATAAAAGAACTATTTATCGCACAACCCATATGTACTACCCTCAGCCATTTTGTAAAAATGGCTTGTCCCAATGCATCTTTGGTTATTATGAAGGGTAACCCTATTCTCATTTATCCTATATATCAGACAATTGTTATTGAACCGTGTAGTTGTTATTCCTTATTATTTTTGTATCATCAAATGGGTTTAAAGAGCAATTACGGTACTGGGAAGACAAAAAGCCTTCAAAAGAGTGATCATGAGCAATGGAGGCAATGGAGTGATTAGTGATTAAATCACAAATCCTCAGAGTGTTTGGGCTGAGCATTTTGAGGATTTGTGATTTAATCTCTAATTACTCCAAATGTGGATCATTTGAGGGCAAATAAGTTTCTGAAATAGACAATACATGAATTTAAGACCATTGGCAAGAAGACTGCACACGATCTTCTTTTTGAAGGCCTAGGTCTTCCAGTACAGTATATTCCCTTCAAGAATTTCTGCAATCTGCTTGTTGGCTTTAAGCCAGTTGGAGCAGTGTATTTATATTTACTGGTTGAAAGACCAATATCACACATAACCATAGCGATACCGCAAAGGAGAGCTCTTGAAAATGGCAGATCCTCCGAAACAATAAATATGGCCACTGCAGAAGCTCTGAGATTTAAGCTAACGACAGACAGAGATTGGGAGGCCCTACTCAAAGATGAAGATGCCTTCATTACAGGAAAGTCAAAGTGTGTATCAGGTGGTCTTCCAGGGATTTTACCAAAAATATAATCAGTCTACCACCGTGTAGTGATCCATCTCTGTCTCTGTACCATGTTTAGTTGGAATTGCATTTTTGGATTTGTATAATTTATTGTGAAAAATATCAATTTGCATGGGGGCTGATTTTAGCCAATTTTTGCAAAGTTCATTAATCTTTGTCCTGTAGCCATGTGGGGATTTTACCAAACATGTCAACAGTCTACCTCCAAGTAGTGCTCCATCTTTGTACCTTGGTTGAAACGTCATCATTGGATTTATATTTATTATGAAAAAGGTCAATTTGGGGCATTTTTAAAAAAAGTTCATTGATATTTGACCTTCGACCTAAGTCAGAATTGACCCCTATTTTTCACACTTCATTGATTTCTTGAAATACACATGTGTACCTAGTTTGTAGCAAATCTGCTGAACGGCTTTTCAATATTTTGTAAATGGATTTGGGGTCAACAACCCAAAAACATAACGCCTTAGGCCACTTTATTGTGGTGGAGGCATAAACACCTTGAACAAAGATAACTTTTAGTTCATGGACTCCAACAAATCATTGAACAATCTTGGAAAAGGTTCAAAATTGTGATTATTATTGTCGTATTCAAGTACAGTCTCATATAGTAGGAATTGAAGTTTGGAAAGATGATGTATAAATGCAAAGTAATACTTATGGGTTCACACACAATTTGATGATTAAAATATTGCCAAAAACTATGTCATTGCAATACGCCATGTACAGAGTACTAGGAAACATTTTCACTGTTATATGCTTAAGGGGAATAAACTATACTGTGAAGACAAAAAAGCATTCAAAAAGTGGTCGTGAGCTATCTTCTCGCCAATCGTCTTAAATCCATGTATTGTCCATTTTATAAATTTGCGGAAAGTTATTTGCCCTCAAATGATCCACATTTGGAGTAATTAGTGATTAAATCACAAATCCTCATTTGTGATTTACTTTAAATGTGGATCATTTGAGGGGAAATAACTTTCAGCAAGTTTCTAAAGTGGACAATACATGAATTTAAGACCATTGGTAAGAAGATTGCTCAGGATCACCCTTTTGAAGGCTTTTTGTCTTCCCAGTAGAGTATATTCCCTTTAAGCCTTCCTATGCCAGATAAAATACAACTCAATGGAACTTTTGTGCAATGTTGGTGACAAAATGCACACCTGGGCCCCATAACAGAAAGGTTTGCAATCAATTGCAAATTTGAAAGACAAATTCTAATTGGATACTGGTCAGTCATTTGAACAAAAAGGGCATGCAACAATGATGTTGATTGGCCATTGCCATTTCGCCATTGATCGCAAACCTTTATGTTACGGTCCCCTGGTATACAAAGACTTAATGTGGATATCTAAAGGAAGGAGGTCTCTCCACAAAATGCCAAAAAACTGAGGTCTGCAATTTACCAGACAAATAGCCAATGAAATGTTACTTCATGTATGTCTATAGAACTGCTATAGCTGATGTATTGGTATTATATACCAAAAGGACAACTCACTAAGTGCGTGTGACTAAAAACTGGAATACTGTACTTCAAATGCTATATTTTGATGAAAACAATTTGATATGAATTAACAGTATATAGATTTGATTTTGAAAAAAAGTAGATATAATATGCTTAAATGTTTACTGCCATGATTGAATACAATTATTTTCACTGATGATATATTTTTGTACATTTACCAAATAAAGTGATGATTTTGGTGCTACGAGTGGATGCTTTTTGCAACAAGTATATTGATGTTACATGTATTGATTGAGGGAAAAAAAGTGAGACAAAGAATGGCTTCTAAAGTGTACATGAATGTAAACAAAGGCAAGGGTAGAACATGAGTTCTCAGCATAACTTTGATATCAAGAAAGGGAACATCGGATTAATGATTACCTTTCTTATCTCTGAAGACAGACACAGGTCACCAAGTTTTCTTTGACTTGTTTTAACCCATTTTGTGCTAAAGAAATGGTTGGTCTAAGGGGTGTGTGTGGTACTTCTCCAGAAGTGCATTATGGGTTGATAGTAAGGATATCAAACACAGATTTCTGGACATTGCTCACGAGTACACAACAACGTACCAGTATCTATAATGTTATCTCTCTCATCCTTCTCTCTCTCTCTCTGTCTTTATTTTCTCTCTCTCTCTCTTTCTTCCCCATTCTCAATCTTTTTTCCTTCCTCAATCTCTCTCTCTCTTTCTGTCTCTATCTCTGTCTCTATCTCTGTCTCTGTCTGTCTGTCTGTCTGTCTCTCTCTCTCTATCTCTCTCTGTGTCTCTCTGTGTCTGTGTCGCTGTCTCTCTCTCTCTCTTTCTGTCTCTGTCTCTCTCTGTCTCCCTCTCTCTCTGTCTCCCCCCTCTCTCTCTCTCCCCCCCCCCTCTCTCTCTCTCCCCCCCTCTCTCTCTCTCTCTCTCTCTCTCTCACTCACTCTCTATCTCTCTCTGTCTCTGTCTCTCCTTTCTGCCACCTGACAATAATACTTTGTATTTATTGTTTGGGATAGATTTCTGAGAAATATCAATGGAATCAATCAGTAAATGCATTATCTGACAATCTAACAATGTGTCTCACTGATTGGTACCCTGACAATAACAATAATAGTTTGTGTCAATAATGTACAGTATTCACTGTGTAAATGAAAAACTTACTCCGCTCAGTACCATCCTTAAACCATCACATATGAATTACAACATAGTGTATTGACTATGGAATTGAGAGAACTCAATTATTGATACTGTGCTCATACCAATCGTATGTCGAGGAGTATAATACTGTTTTTAAAAAACTAGGATATGTAGAAATCTTTCAGTAGGCCTGTATTCATCTTCCAACCCTTTAACTCTTCCCAGGCCTGATAACATTCTGCTCAATGGTATTTGTGTGCATTATTGGCGATGAAATGCACACTTGGCACACAAAGCACTAATATTGCAAAAGCTTTATGTGTTGTCATTGCTGTTTTTGTCAGGGTGCAAAATGTTTTATGCCATGAGACAAGACCATCTATCCAAGCCCCATTTCTCCTGCCCACCCCCATTTCTCATGATGGACTTTTTAACCATTTAAGTTCCAGACAGAAATGGAGCTCTATGGGATTTATGTGTATTAATGGTTCATCCGCAAGTGGCATGTTGAGGGTTAATTATTAATTAGCTGGAAACATGATATATCACCAAAAGGACAACAAAAACTTACCATGGGGACAAAGGTCTGTCTGCGCAGGATGTTTATCTATCGCTGCACCCTTACATAATGAATTTGGGGCATCGTGGTGACGATGGCGCGGTGGACACTGGCTCTCTTTGCAGCCCACATCTTGGTGGCTGGCTGGCTCTTGACGCCGGCCCAAGCCGGGATCGACCCTCTCCTGGATAAGGTCTTAGAGCTGAAGCAGCAGTGTAAGTCAGGGAATGGTTGGGAGATTGGGGAAGAGATTGTGGAAGGAAGGAAGGGGGTGGGGGGGGGGGAGAAAGAGGGAGGAGGTGGCTGAGAAGGAGGAGGAAAAGAAGGGAGGAGAGGAGGAGCTAGAGTGGGGGGGGGGGCAAAAAGAGGGACAGGTGGTTGAAAAAGAGTATGAAAACAAGTGAGAAGAGGAAGAACTAGAGTGGTGGGGGGAAGGAGTAGGAAAAGAAGGTAGGGGAGAAAGAGTTAGAGAGGGGGGCGTAGAAATAGGGAGGAAGTGGTTGAGAAGGAGTAGGAAAAGAAGGTAGAAGAGAAAGAGTTAGAGAGGGGGGCATAGAAATAGGGAGGAAGTGGTTGAGAAGGAGTAGGAAAAGAAGAGGGAGAAGAGGAAGAGTTAGAGAGGGGGGGGGGAGAGAAATAGGTAGGAAGTGGTTGAGAAGGAGTAGGAAAAGAAGAGGGAGAAGAGTAAGAGAAGGGGGAGGGGATGGAAGGAAGGGGTTGAATTGGAATAGGGAGTTGAGCAGGAATATGAAAAAGGAGGGATAAAAGAGGAGGAATGGGAGGGGATTGAAAGGGAAGAGATTGTTGACAGTGAGAAGGAGGAGGTGGGCCGGGGGGGGGGGGGGGGGGGGGGGTGGACGCGGGCAGTGGGGAAGAGCGATTCTCATGTAACCTATTATCTCGAGTATGAATACTAAAGCTAAGAAATAAACAACACAACGTACATGTAATGTAAGTTTTTCGTCCTAATAACCGTATTTATTTATAGAATATGGAACAATATTCAATGAAATTATGTTGTGCACGATGGAAGGGAACGGAATATGTGAAATGTTTAACATGTGCTTACATTTTGAGTATGTAATGAATGTATTAATTTAGGACATAGTCTGTACTAGCAGTAATGTGGGGCATAGAGAATAATGTACATGTTGGATGGAATGTTAACATTTAATGCAGTAGAAAATAACAAGAATGTTTTATGTTTTATGCTTTATAGCTCAAAATGGTGAGGAAATGCTCAGGGGTTTAGTGGCAAAGAGTGGCCTGGAATTTGACACAGTTATAGAATTTCTGGATAACAAGGATGAGCAATACAAGGTAAGAGAAGAATTTGTGTCCTTGTCATCAATTTATTTCTTTTATATCGTATTTCTTTTTCTTCTCATTTAGTGTGTTGTATGCATTGTTTGTGTAATTTCCTCTTTTGCAGATGTTATTTTTCTCATTTTGTTTTGTTTCTGCTTGTTGTCTTTCTGTGCTTATGTTTTTCACTTTCCCCGTTTTCTTCATTTTATTTGTCTAGCTATCTCCTCTCCTTTTTCCTCTTCCTTAATTTGCATATGTGTGTTTTGTTTGTTTCAGCTTCTTTTGTTACTTTTAGAGATTATTTGTCTCTATATCTGGTACAGAAAGAACCCAGAGATGGATAAATATGCTAAGGATATGATTAAAGTATAAATTGTATATTGCTTTCTTCTCATTGTCATGGTAACAGAGGTCATGTAATATTTTCTTCTTTTGATTTTGTTGACACCATTTCCACACACTGTTCCCATCAGCAAGACAGAATGTGTTCCTTAGGTCTGGATATAAGCCTTATCTCTTAACCAACTGTCACATTTTTAAAACAACATTAGATGCAGTTATACAGGTATTGTGTAATACTCTGTTTGTTATAGGACCTTGGGAGGTTCTCCTCCTTCTGTATTTACTGTAATTATGTCCATTTTTGTTGTTCAATGCACTGTTGTATATTTTGTGTTATTTTGTGTCAATTTATGTCATTCTTTTGAATCTTCTTGCCAGTGGAGGCCAATTTTCTGTATTTTTATATAGACATTAAATCAATCTTGAATCTTGAATCTATAAATGTATAAATCCAACAAAACAGTTCTAGATTTATTCCCCTCAGCAGGAACAGAGGGGGTTGACTGTTTCAGTGGTTATGTAATATTTTTTTTCTTCATTCTCTTTATTTTGTCCAATGCTATTTCCACACACTATTCCCATCAGCCCAAGACATGATGTGCTCCTTAGGTCTAGATATAAGCCTTATCTCTTAACAAACTGTTGCTCTTATAACAAAAAAATTTGCATACAGGTATAATCCAACAAAGCAGATATATAGATTGATGCCAATTTTTGTTGAGGAAAAACAGAGGAGGTTGACTGTTTCTCTTATGATGTCGATGTCATCCCTGCACGCAGCTCTTGGCAGACCAAATTCTTGCCCTTCAGGCCCGGGGCAGATTGGAAGAGAGGGGCCTAAATGGGGACCGGTATTACGTCTTCGATGGGAGTAGTGGTCCGGGAGAACGGGGCGAGGCCCTTGTGATTGAGCAATGTCTCTCTGATCTCGGGCGATTCTTCAGTGATTTGCAAGATGGCGTCTTCTATGCACGGAGAAGTGAGTATGGTAGCCGTCATCATTGTGAGGTTAATATCGAAAGGGGCATATTCCTTCTGCATGGCAGCCTGTTTCTCTTTAGGGATTTACACAGCTCTTCCCATGCAGAAGGAATATATACAGTTGAGGCCAGAAGTTAAAATACACCCAGGAAATTCAAGGAAAAGTTGACACTTGCCAAACGTCATAGAATTTCCTGTATCTTATAAAATATTTGTGCTATCATGACGAATTTGATATCAAACAAATGAGTATGTCATGCCCCTTCATCACATTGATTTGTTATTTCGAGGTGAAAACTATTTAGTTGTCATTTTCCCCCAGAAAATCTTCATATTTTAGACTAATTAAAAATAAAAACTTGACAAAAACATTTTGTGCTAGTTGCTTCTCAACACAAGCATTTCAGATCACACTCTTTTGTTCAGTGATGACATATCATGATAGAAAATGTAATATGTCTCATAGATTTGACACTCATATATTTCTATGAAACGTTGTTTGAAAATATAATAACAAACAATAGAATATATTTGACCCCAATATTACTTTTTAATTCAAAGAAAATTCCAACTGAAATATAACTTAATCTCAACGGCATTCCTATCATGTGAAAAAAACTTAGTACGCTCTTTCATTTGATACCAAATTCGTCATGGAAGTATTTATATTTCTGAAGACATTTTGTCATGTTTGGCATGCGAACAAATTTCACTGAATTCCATGGGTGTATGTAAACTTTTGGCCTCAACTGTATATATAACTGCTGAAGACCTTCCTTTAAAATTTAGGAACTGAGAAAAAGTTATTTCACATAAGCAATAGAAAATAGACCTGCTGAAGATGTTCCTTCAAAAAATAGGAACTGAGAAAAAAAAAAGATAAGTCTAGTATCTGTTCATCTTTACACAAATTGCTTTACTTACAGATGTGTCTTGTCAAGTCTGAGATTATTGTAAGGGCAACCTTTCTTGGGTCATCATGCATACAGGTTTTCAATCATAGCTTACCATCAATGGTAACTACCATGGCAACAGCCAATGAGCTCTTATTATTGCACTTGTTGCCATGGTAGTTACCATTGATGGTAAGTTGCAATAATTGAAAACCTATATGCAACATGGCCTTGGAATTGCATGAGGTATTCTTCTAATGCTATATTTTTATGCCTCTGCCACAAAGATTGTTGTTGAACCATTGTCCCAATCCAGTGAGAGCGGCTGCCTCTTTTATTCCGGAGAATCCTTTGATTGTTGGGAGGTTCATCGATCCAGGGAACTACTGGCTCTGCAGCTCCACCAAGAAGGATTCTCTTAACGAGACAAACCCAGTCCCGCCCTTTGACGGTCGTTACTGCTATGCCGGGCTTGCTTTAGGGGTAAGGGGGGAGGAGAGAGAGAGAGAGAGAGAGGGGGGAAATAAAGATATATAGAGAGAGAGGGAGGGGGAGAGAGAGAGTGAGAGAGAGAGAAAGAAAGAGGAGGACAAGAGAGAGTGAAAGCGAAAGAAAGAAAAAAAGAAAGAAAGAAAGAGACATAGAAATATAGAGTTAGACATGTGGAAGGGGTGGGAAAAGTGGGAAAAAGATAGAGATAGAGGTTGGAGGCAGAAAGAGTGAGAGAGAGAGAGAGAGAGAGAGAGAGAGAGAGAGAGAGAGAAAGAAACAGAAAAAGAAAAAGTGTTATAATAACATAAGTGATAATGAGGGTTGAGGTGGATGGGGGGGAGGAGGGGCGGCAAGGAAGCATACTCAATGTAATTGATTAGAATTAGATCTGTAGGTACATCTATCCTATTTATATCTATCCTGACCCCTTCCTTTGCCCCCTCCCACATTCACTTTACCTGTACTCTCTCTCTCTCTCTCTCTCTCTCTCTCTCTCTCTCTCTCTCTCTTTCCCTCTTTTTTTCTCTCCCTCTTCATCTCTCTCTCTTTCCCTCTTTTTTCTCTTTCTCCTTTTTTTAGCTCTCTCTCTCTTTCCCTCCTTTTTTTTCTTTCTCTCCCACTTTATCTCTCTCTCTCTCTCTTTCCCTCTTTTTTTCTCTTTCTCCTTCTTTATCTCGCTCTCTCCCTATCTCTCTCTCTCTCTCTTAATCGTTTGTGAGACAAATTGCTGCTCTATGGAATATAGTGTATTGATGGTGAAATGATTGATAATTGAAAAGTGGCATGTTAATATGTGTTTCTCTCCCTCTGCCATCCTCCCAATCTTTTCCCCACTCTCCAATCCCCTCTTCTCCCTCTCTCTATCCTTCTCCAGTTGATTGGCTGGGGTACCTGCTGGCCCAGCACATGTTCAGAGGAGGATGTAAATGTCATCTCCTGG
Source organism: Arbacia lixula (assembly GCA_963669155.1). Lineage (NCBI taxonomy): Eukaryota > Metazoa > Echinodermata > Echinoidea > Arbacioida > Arbaciidae > Arbacia > Arbacia lixula. The sequence goes on from OZ022594.1 coordinate 15,372,267, forward strand.
ACACGTAAGTCTAACCCTCTGCATTGCCATCACTATATTGACCACAGTCAAAGGTCAGCAAACAGTCTTTGCTAGCTACATCTGCAGATAGTTTTGGGGCACGCTCTAGCATGCACTGCCTGCCCGAATAAAGTTACTGGCATGCGGAGTATCGTCCTGCTGACTACAACTTCAGAAGGTTCGGAAGGACCGTATTGGGAGGTGGTAATGTTATACAAATAGACAGGACTGAGAAGAAGGGGGGGGGGAGAAAGAGAGGGAAATGGAAAATACAGATGCAAAATAGAGTGAGGAGGATTATGAGCAAAGACCTCAGAGAGCAAGACTGATTACTCTTGTGTATTTGCACACAAAAAAGTGTAGTTGAAACCACCGCCATTTTAGGATGCAGAGCAGCGCGCTGGCTGCATGGCTGCATGTGCTGCGGGTGTACTTTTTTTGTAGAGAATAAAAAAGAAATGATGGGTGAATCCAGGAATATTTTGAAAAAAAATGTATGCTACCATGTATAAACTGATCCCCCACCCCACCTCTCATTTTTCCCCCTTGTGCTCTCACACATCCAGGCCCATACTTATTTACACCTGTGATCTAGTAAAAAACAGACGATGTATCCATATGATGTCCATGTTGATATTTGCTTGCATCCGGGAACTTGCTGCTAACATGGCGCCCATGTCGTACTACAGCTTTTTCGGAGAGTAATCCATCTTGCGCTGCTTTGCAGCGCTCTAAGGTATTTGATTAAGAGTGACAAACAAAGTTGATAGATCCATAACTGATATTGTATTCCTGTTTCAAACAGTGCTTAATGATGTTATTGGCCTCGATGTTGGTATCTACCTGGATTGTACTGAGCCAAGTCCCTGGACAACAGCGGAAATAGCATTCACGTAAGACACAAATCAACTCTTCTGCCATTAATACATATATGACCAGGTAATGCAGAGAAACTCGTAGAATAGTAGTTTATGTGGCATGCCAACGGTTAATTAACATTTTATTCAGAAGGGGATATGATATTATAAAAATTAAATTATTTGTTGACTTTGAAGTTTGTTAAGTAATTAACTCTTTGCCCGCCACGCACACTATCTCCCCTGCGCCACATTAATTTCAGGGTGCCACATTCAGAGGGGTTTTGCATGCACTGTCTTATTCAACTCGCAATTACTTTTTATTGGTTTGTCGTGATGAAAACAAATATGTAGCAAAGTCTAAGGGAAATCACTACTCTTGCCAATGGTATAAATTTTGTCATGTATAATATCATAAATTCTGAGAATTTTAACTTTATATTCTGTCTCCAAATTATCGTTTTGGAAGGTATTTTATACCTCTTATATTCAATATTTCCTAATAAAGGTTATTATCCAAGTTAGTTTATAGAAAAGATATGTTCTTTAGCTTTCATTACATACCAAACCCATGTCTTTATGGGAATAATGAGCCAAGCAATTTAGGATTTAAATGGGGCATTCAAAAAGAGTAAGCTAACAATAAACTAAACTCCTCTATTGAAAGGGACCCTGGGTACTTCTTAATAGACTTCCTGTCTTGGGAGACTTCCTGCCTATTGATACTTTGAGCCTCTTATTGTTATATAGGGTGTATATGTATACAATGCAATGCACGCGTCGCTATTGTATGTGTGTGCGCACAGTACAATTAAATGCGTTCCGTATGCATTGTGCGCGAACTGTGACTTGAGTCGAACTTGGCAGCCCGCCGTATGTGCCGCGAGTCGAACGAAGCGAGCAAAGAGTTAAAGGGTTAGTACACCCAGAAGATTGAAGATGCATGGTTTCAATAAAGCAGAAACATGAAAGAAACATATAAGTGAAGTTTTGATGAAAATCCGACAAAGGATATGAAAGTTATGATCCTTTGAAATTTCAATTTTGTCACGTGTGAGATGCTCTCCCATATGTTGTGTGCAGTATAATTCTATAAATTGCTCTTTTTCTGTTTTTTGACAACGGAATGATTTGTTTTTATAAAGGTAAGTGTGTAACAATGTATCTAATGATGTCTAAAATGCACAGGTAAGAGGATGCATACCTTTTTGAGAAAATGCATATTATCAAAGAAAATTGTACACAACATATGGGAAAGTACCTCGCAAGTGACATCACAAAATCAAAACTCCAAAAGATCATAACTTATCCTTTGACATATTTTCATCAAACCCACACTGATATATTTCAGTCTGCTTTTATTGAAACCAACTTACTTTCAGGTCGAACTATCCCTTTAAGTGCAAAAGAATATTAATGAGTATGATTGGTAAATGAATGTTTTTTTTTCTGCTCTTGCCGCAATAGTCTAGAACAATCTCACTATGCAAGTATCTACCATACACTCCTTTAAGACACCTCTCAATCCACACAAAACATATAGCAACAGATTGTCTCGCAATCAAATGGTTAAGGAAACTTCTTTTAAGCTGTTGTAACCAATGAGAAACAGGATATTTATTTTTTGCCCTTAAGTTTCTGAACGAAAGTTTAAGGAGCTCTGCCTTCTTCAATCTTGAATTGTATCTTATGTGAAGTATACAGGATACAACTAGTATCACATTATTTTTAGAACTTTTTATTACAACGTGAGGCATTTCCTTTTAATCCACAGGGCTACCGTATCATTCATAGCCTTCCTAGTCCTTGTCGGGACTTTCTACGAGATCTTCCTCCAGGATCTGGTCATCGGGAAGCTCCGAAACACCAAGGCTGCACATCACGGACATGACTACGCTGCTGCACAGAAACTCTCAACAAAAGTTGCCCCAGTTTCTCACGGAGACAGGGACTCAGCGATCGCCACATCGTCTGCGTATGGAGGGTCCATTGACGAGGGTGAAGAGGCGAGCTCCATGATGGGGAAGGACCAAGAGACGTTGGTTGAGGAGGGGAAAGTCAATGGCGGGTTTCAAGCGGCTGTTGGCGAGATGGAGGAGATTGAGCCGATCACGCTATCACAAATACAATTACAGCAGATGGGTATGGAGACAGACGCAGAGAAAATGAGCAACAACAAGAATGGAGGACTCCCATGGGGTAGGCTACAGTACTCTATCCTAAAGGAATCACACCACAAAAAGCTAAAAAAATATATTTCATATTCTTCAAAATGAGCTCTAGCACATTTATTCACATCCTTATTCAATATTATTAGTATGTAGTAGCTGTACTTATTGTTGCCAGGTTGGACCTTGGTGTACGCTCATACCATTCCCACAGGACTTTGGTGAAAGCTACCTAATACGTCATATATTTCGCGAGTCTAATTTTTCGCGATTTCACGAGTGGTTAAATTCGCGATCGTGGAGTACTAGTACTAGAAGTATATGTGATTGTGCACATCGTATTCATGTTTTCGTGTGTTGTTGAATTCGCTAATATCATCCGACTCGCGAAATTCGCGAGAATAAAAAACATGCGAAATATATGACGTATACAGTAGTTCCATGATGCATAAACATTTCTTGTCTTGAATGACTTCCATTGGGTAGGCAAGAGTACTCAGTCCATAAACCTAAACCTAATCAGGCCAGGCTATTTGGAGTCTACCTGCATCCAGGAGGTGGGGGGGGGGGCACTATGGCCCCCCTTCAGATTTCCACAAAACAGGCGACGACCACAAACTTTGGCACATACATCACTTGTGACATAAGGTAACATAGTAGATTTAGAATTGTCATTAAAATTAATTTGTTATTAATCAATTAAGCAAATTTATGCACATATTCCTTTTTATTTCCTTATATTTTACATAATGGTTGGAGAGTAATGATTTTCGGTGTAAAGCTCATTTTTCTCATTAATCAGTTTGACACACAAGAAAATCGTAAAAGCCACATTTTCCCCTTAGTTGTCCTCTTTTTTTAAAATATCTTGTTTTATTTCTTTGTTTTTATTATTCTTTTTTCAATTTGAACTTATGACACCAATAATCAAGCCAGGAGAAGACTAAAATCAATTACATGTATATGAAGAGATTAGAATGAAAAATAACTGGGTTTATTCGAATTGTATGAAAAAAGACACTTTCCATTGGGTTTGTACACAGAATCACAAAAATGAGCCGAATTTGTGATGACATCGTCTTGCAAAAAGATTTATGCTAGTTTAATGTAACCTAAACATTTCCTATTTTGACTGCAGCTATACTGCATGCCTTGATGCTGTCCTTTTCGGTCGTGAACAACGGACGGAAGATTCTGAGCGCGAAGAAGAACAAGAACACGATGGGTGTGCTAAACGGCCTTAGGGTCATCAGCATGTTCTGGGTCATCCTCGGCCACTCTCTACAGTTCATCCTGCTTCGGACTGGTAAGAACCATGGGAATTATTGAGTATATTAAAAAGAGACAAATATTTCCAGTGTAACCTTAAACAAATTGCCACGTCCCATCGAGAAGGACTTTAATGTGAGAACTAGAATCGAAAGTCAAGGTGAGATTTAAAGATAGAAACAAATTGGTGCAAATATGTACAGTGTATTCACAAACAAATTGACACAAGTTTCTCATAGAGAAGGATTTAAACTTGAGCACTAATATGTAAACTCAAGTCAAGCTCTTGTATATTTTCAGTGTATCTTCAACCAAATTCACACTTCTATTCAAGAAAGATTTAAATGTTAGAATTAAAAGCGTGTAAACTAGTCAAGTTAAGCTGAGATTTATAGATAACAAGAAATAACACTCATGAATACTATTAAAAATAAGCTTTTGATGACACCATGTGGTTGTATTCTTTCAGGAAATTTAACGTACCTGTGGGGTGAAATTTCAAATTTGTGCACGTATTGTAGTGTAGCCTACAGACAATGATGATAAAGTTTAATTTCTATTTCCCCTCTCTAGACAATGCCTGGGAGATTGTAAGAGACGCAACCGGTCCTGGCAGCTTTGGTTATCTTGCCATCATCAATGCCGCTTTCTCTGTCGACACTTTCTTTGTGCTCAGGTAAACTTGTTCATGCCACCTGTTACAGGCAATATAGAGTACAGAAGTGGTGTTGTCACATGAGCATGTTTTCAAGACAACTGGTTCTAAACAAACTCACTCCAGTGAGAGGTTTACCGGATCGATATTATCTAGCGGGTTAGTGTCTGGCACCTTCAGTTCTCCCTATGGAACGCATATAGCCGATATCAAGCGATATCACCTCGCGATACTGATATCTGATCAATTGCTTTTGGGACGTATACTTCCGGTAAGAGTTTGGTATGTATTCAATTCATGCAATAAAGCACAGTATCTGTAATTTCGACCCTCGTCAACCTCGTAATATTAAAACGGAAGGGTTGTTACATGGACGAAGGACTTGAAAGAAATACCACCAATCACTCACAGCGATGTTTTTGCCTACCTCAATGATTGTGGATGGACTAATGCAAGAATGAAAAGACACAAGCAAAACGATGGCTATAGAATGTTTGTGAACCGGAAGTTCATATCCTAAGAATTAAAGGTAAAAAAATTAGAGCGCCACACGTGTTCAGATTCGGAAAGCTATATGCGATAGGGAGAAAAGAGTCCCTGATGTGATCCCCGCTCTTTACTCTACCCGCATAGTTTGTCTTGACAATAATGCTCAAATGATGTCATACTTTTGTTCTCTATACTATGTGATGCACATTCTTTCCTGGGACAATAAAGAAGTTGATATTACCACGGCTGTAACTGTCACTGTGACATGGATTCTGTGGTCCTGGTGTAACATCCAGGTGGATATGATGCAATCTCTTTATTGTTTAGAGCATCAGCTGGTCACAGTCACAATCTCACAGTCACAGTCACAGTCACAACCACAGTCACAGTCACAGTCACTGTCACAATCACAGTCACTGTCACAGTTACAATCACAGTGACAGTCACAATCACATAGTCACAGTCACTGTCACTGTCATATTCACAGTCACCGTCACAATCACATAGTCTCAGTCACTGTCACAGTCACAGTCACAATCACACAGTCACAGTCGCAGTCACAATCACATAGTCACAGTCACAGTTACAACCACAGTCACAGTCACAATCACATAGTCACAGTCACTGTCACAATCACACAGTTACAGTCACAGTCACAACCACAGCCGTGGTAATCTAAAAATTTCTATAATGTTTTATCATGATTAGCTATAAAGTGGCGTGCAAAGCGGCACCAAAGTGTAACAAAGCTTGATTAAAGCTTCAGGGTCGAAATAGATCGTGGAAAAGCTTTGAGTAAAGTGGGACATTCGACAAGAGCACCCAAAATTTTTAAACTGTTTAAAAATTTTGGGCGCTCTGTCACAAATTGATTAAAGCGCTGAGAGCGTAACAAAGCTTTACAAGGTGTAATAAAGCTCAGTAAAGCTTGACTCAAAGCATAGAAAAGCTTAACAGAGCTTGGTTCAAAGCCGGGACCCCAGTCTTCATGGTCTGTCACCACTTGACACGCTCTGTTAAGATGTCATAATATTTGCTACAATCTGGCATGAAGATCTGACACGAGGCCAGACGCTTTCATCAAGATCTGACACGATTTGTTACGCTTTGTCAGGATTTCATGAAGGACTGTCACGCTTTCCCATGAATTGAGATGCTTTTATCAAGGATTGACACACTTTGTTAGGCTTTGTTACGCTTGGCAAGCTTCCTCACGCCCTCTCGTGCTCTTTCACACGCTCCTACGGATACCCATGTTCTATCTCCATCCCTATAAATAGCGCTGCGGCTTGAGTACCACTCATTGCATTGTTTCCAAAAAAAGAAGAAGTATCTTGAACTTGAAAAACTACTAAAAAACACAAAGATGGGGCCCAAGAGAGGTTGAGGTGCAGCAAAGAAGAAGCAGAGAGGGGCAGGCAGAGGCCAGGTAGCTGAAAGGCCGAGGTCTCCAACACCACCGCCGGCAGAAAATGAAGCCATGCTGGCTCCAGAGAACATAATTAATACTTTTGCAAACAATGAGCATTGTTTAGATACATACTTTTGTACTTCTCTTACACTAGTTTGATGAATAAATTAATGTGTATTCTTTTTCTTTTATAACAAAAAAATTAACAAAATTATTTCTTAACTTTCAGTTTTGTGGATCTGCTGCATCTTTCTATCGGCTCTGGATCAAAAGCGGCATAAAATCGGCAATCTCAACATTTTCCAGTGCATAGCAGAGCTTAACAGTGGCTAACAATGCACAACAGAGCTTGATAATCGTATCAGAGCCTGATTTAAACTGTCATGATCGTATCAGAGCATAATAAAGCTTATCAAAGCGTGATTTCAAGCGTAACAAAGCCTCATCAAAGCGGGATCAAAGCAGGAGGAACCATAAAAAGTCAGGAAATAATTTGTCACCCAAAGTGGCAACCAATTCGTATCAAAGCGTATCAGAGGTTATCAGAGCGTAACATTAATTAGAAGATCATGATATTTTTGGAAAAGTAAATAAAAATGACACCGAATTGATCGCCGATTTAAAGCACGACAGATTGCAATCAGCTGTGACGTCGATCTCACACCCAACTGTAAACTAAGCAAAAGGTATGCGGGGGATTTCTCATTTCCTCCTTTCTGTTTCCTCTGCAGTGGTTTCCTTGTAGCATTCTTAACGCTCAAGGCTATGGATGGCATGTATGAGCAGGGCAACGATGTCGACGACGAGAAAAAGACCAAGGCGAAACAGACGTCCACAAGTGGATGGGCTAAATTTTGGGGACTGTTCTACTTTCACCGTTGGTGGCGCCTTACCCCTGTCTACATGGCAGCAATGGGGATATGGGCGCTCCTATTCCCGCACTTCGGTCTGGGGATCAACCAGGACGGATTCTATGACTATGCCACGCGCAAGTGCCGCAATACCTGGTGGACCCACCCACTCTACATCAACAATCTCTACCCCTGGCCGAACTCGCTTGATGAAATGGTAAAAAATTGACTGTTAAGCTGTTTTTTTTTCTTAAATTTGTTTCCCACTCTGGAAAGGTCTATTGCTGCCTTGTTTATGCCTCTGCCTCAACGTCGCCATTTTCCAAAGTGTCTGTTTGTCTGTTGATCCGGATCTCGTTTACGCAATAATTCCAGAAATAATTGACTGAATTTCATCAAACTTGGTACAGGAATATGTAATATGTAATATATGACAGGACAAGTAATTGATTAGAGTTTGGGTCACATAGGTCAAAGGTCAAGTAGTCTTAAGCAAATCGTATAATTTCACTGTTCATGTGATGACTCAAGAAATAATTTACCAAGTATAACCAAACTTGGTATAATGATAACATATGACAAGTCTATCTCGAATAAGCAATATTTTATAATAAAAATTCAAGATTAATAGTCAAATTGCGAGTTTTCCAGGCATAAGGTGTGAACTTTAAACAGTGTTAAATAATCATTATGATCTACATTGGAATTTCGTTCTGCAGTGCATGGAATGGACATGGTATCTTGCTAACGACATGCAGTTCTTCATCATCAGTCCCATCATGCTCGTCTTACTCTACAAGTACGTATGACCTCTCTGAAGCTTTGTGAGACAGATAGTAATGTAATATGTAGGTCATATATGTCTTTATGTCTATGAGCCCGTTTACACCAGCAGAGATAGTGATATGTAGCGTGTGCTAGATCACGCTATCTCTGTGGTGTTAACAGCACAGCGTGTTTTTCGGTCCGCCTAGCAGCAAAACAGGGTGAGCCAAAGCGGTGTGCCACTTAAGCACCTCAAGGGGGTGGACCACGAGAGAAAGCGTGATCTAGTGCATGCCTGATCGTTTGCCAGATGTCCACATGTAACTCGCGGGGAATTACCCTTTTTATGTATATGCAATCTAATCTGTCAATTGTTGTTTAGAGCACTATTGGGATGTGGGTTTGTATTATAGAGCGCGAAATTTTTGACTGCTTTGACCTCATAACGTCACGAGTCATGGCAACAGGACAGCTCAAAAGGAGTGCCACGATAAACCGTGCTATTTCACTGGGGTATAAATGCGGCAAGTTTTACTGGGCGAAGCGTGGATCACGCTCATGCTCCGCCCACGGTCCTCCCTGCTGGTGTAAACTTGTTCTATGTGTTTTGTGGGTGTGTGTCTGTGTTTGTGTTTGAGAGAGAGAGCCAATATTCATGTATATGTTTGTGTATTTATACAACATCATATTGATATGTTGACGGTTTCTGATATTGTATATTTTTGATCCCTTTTTGAGGACTTCTTGCTTGGGAACCTTTTTTCAAAGGGGTTCTACTTTTTTGTGCATATAGGACACCTGTTAATTCTTTCTGTCTGTCTTTTGTTCGCAGGAATTGGAAGGCGGGAATGGCTCTCATTACTTCCTTAATGCTTGTGTCACTTGGATCTCTTTTTGGTCTAAACTGGTATTATGGCTACGTCATTAATCGACAAGAGTAAGTACCCGGGTCACCCCTTCGTTGTATAATTTACTTTTTAAGGAAACCAAATAAAAGTGGTCTATTTTAAACAATGTATAATGAAGAGGGACAATTCTCCCTATTCTCCCTATGAACTTCCGGTTCACGAACATTCTATAGCCATCGTGTTGCTTGTGTCTTTTCATTCTTTCATTAGTCCATCCACAATCAATGTTGACGTAGGCAAAAACATCGCCGTAAATGATTGGTGGCATTTTTTTCCAAGTCGTTCGTCCATGTAACAACCCTTCCATTTTAATATTACGAGGTTTAAGAGGGTCAAAATTACAGATTCTGTGCATTATTAAACTTGGTATATGTGTGTATTGCATGAAACTAATGAAGTGTGTAAATTTGGGGTCAAATCTGATTGAGGTCAAAGGTCACTGCACTTTGTGAAAAATTGCTCAAAATTGCCCTTTTTCACATTAAGTCCAAATCCAAGGATGCAGTTCTCATTAAACATGCTACAATGATGGATCACTACTTGGGGGCAGACTGTTAACATTTTGTTTAAAATTGCTGAAAGCTCAGAGGTCAAAGGTCAATGAACTTTACCAAAATTGGCTAAAAACTGCCCCAAACTTTATATTTTTCATAATAAATCCAAATCCAATGGCGCATTTCCAACCATAGTGAAAAGATGGATCACTACTTAGGGGTAGATTGATGGCAGTTTTGGGGACATTTCTCAAAGGTCAAAGAACTTTGCCAAAATTTGCTATTTTTCACATTAAATCAAAATCTAATGATTCAATTCAAACCAAACATGGTACAGCGATGTATCACTTCATGGAGGTAGACTGGTGAAAGTTTGGGTAAAATTCCTGAAAGGTCATAGCTCAAAGGTCAATGAACTGTGCCAAAATTTGCTAACTTAAACTTGATACAAGGATGGATTAAGACAGACTGGTTAGATTGGAAGTCCAAGAAATAAGAGGTCAAAGGTCAATGAACATTGCTTAACGTGGCTTAACATGGAAAAACAGAATATGATATTTTCATTTCACACAGGAATTCAATGTACATTGCCCACCAAACAAACAGATTTTGTGAGAATAAATCTAAGCTAGCAAAGAGGTGGAGGCATATTTATCGACTGCGTGGCAGTCGAATTGCTCTAGTCTTTTTCTCCTTCACCTTTCCATCAACAAGTGCACCCTACTTTTTGTGAGTCCTCCACTATTTCGTACTCTTATGTCATTATCCTAAACTCTTCTTCAAATGCCTCCCTCCATCCCTGCCCCCTCCCCCTCACTTCCTACCCTCCTTATATTATTCTCCTCTTTACTCCTTTACCTCCTTTTACTTCAGACCTGCTCCATCTATCCCTTCCTCTTCCCCCACCCCGTTATTTACTACCCTCCTTCTTTACCGCCTTTTACTTCTGTCTCTTTCCCTCTTTCTCTCTTTTCCTCTCTCTCTTTCCCTCTCTCTCACTCTTTCCATCTCTCTCTCTCTCTCTGCTGATCTCTCTTTCCCTCTCTTCCCCCCTCCCTCTAACCTTCTCTTCCCCTCTCATTCTCTCTTTCCATCCCTCTCTTCCCCTCTTGCACTTTCCCTCCCTCTCTTTCCCTCTCACTCTTTCCCTCTCTCTTTTCCCCTCTCTCTCTGTTCTTTTCTCTTCCCCTGTCTCTATCTCCCTCTATCTCTTTCCCTCCCCTTATTTCCCTCTCTCTCTCTCTCCCTCTCTCACTTTCCCTCTCTTTCACTCTCTCTTGCTCTCTCATCTCCCGCAAACTTTTGCCCATTTTGAAAACACCGCCTCATTGCACCCCCTTTGCCTCTCAAACCCACCGCCAGTCTGTACAACGAAAATGTGCCAGAGGACCCAGAGGCTGATGTTGTCTATGCTAAGCCCTACACCCGCATCCCGACCTACCTCGTTGGCATGGTGATCGGCTTCATCATCTGGAAGCTCAAGGGCAGGAAACTCAAGATCAAGCTCGTAAGTGAACTCCGTGATTTGATGATATTGTTGACCAGCTAGAATCCACTGGCTAGAAGGCAAAGCTAGTGAGTGACGCTCTGTGAATATTTGATTTGATCATTACCCAGTTAAAAGGCATGAATGCTAGTAGTAGCATCCTCTGCAGTATTTGATTTACTATGATAAGGACCGATTCAACCCAGGATATTCTCTCTGTGTTTCTTTAGAAGCCCCAATGTACATATTTATTTATTTCTTGCATTGGTTGTCCTCTTTCTCCTGATAGTTCCCCTTCTTCCTACCTCTGGTAAGAAAGAACCACTGAAAGAATCGGATCGCAGTCGCCACGTGCACTACCCTCAGCCAGTCTGATGTTATAAGGCTCGTCCTCGTCTTTTTTCCTCATACCTCCACTGTTTTCACATTTATGGATATTATTTTATAATCGTTCTCTCCCCCCAATCCTTGCCCTCTCTCTGTGTTACAGCCGATAGTCCTGGCGGGCTGGTTGGTGTGTCTGGTCTGCCTGTTCTTCCCAGTCTACGGGACCTGGTTCTCTGCCACTCGGACTGACCTCCCCCAGGCCACCGCGGTCAGCTATCTGACCTTCAGTCAACTCTCCTGGGGCGTCGGCGTTGGATGGGTCATCTTTGCCTGTCTGCAAGGATATGGAGGTGAGATGGAACTATTGCTTGATTGATTGATTGATAAAATGGGTGGATAGTTGATTGGCTAATCGATTGCTTTGTATAATTGATCTGCTAATTAATGAATGGTTGATTAATTTATTTGTAGCTTGTTGTACTAATAGGTTTAGTTGGATGATTTGCTATTTAGTTTATTTCATAATTATTGAATTGATTATTTGATCAATTCCATACATAGGGAGGTGAGATTTGCTCATTGATTGACTAATTTATGACCGGATGGTTCATTTGTGATTGACTGATATGCATATGAGTTTATTGATAAATAATTGATTCATTCATTGCCATGTGAAATCATTTTTTTCTTGATTTATTTATGATTTGTTTATTTGTTTAATCAACTGTTCGGTTAATTATAATAGTGATCCTTTAGTTTATTGCTTGGTTAATTGATTGACAGATCAACTGATTGATTTGTAAATTGTTTGAATGTAATGTGTTGAATGATAAACTGATTATTCAAGTAAATTGTTTCAGTATATCTTCTCATTAGTTTCTTGATTCTTTGGTCAGTTCGTATCTTATTTTGACTGGATGATATTGATATTTCTAGCATATATATTTGTAATAACCACCGTGAAAAGGGAATGCACCTTTTTTATTCAAGAAAAATGAAAAGTTCTTTTAGATATCATCTGATCCTTAATTAGAATGATAAAACATTATGCACGTTTCATGTTGCTCCAGGTCCTATTAACGTTTTCCTTGGCTGGAGCTTCTGGATTCCGTTGGCTCGTCTGACGTACTGTGCCTACCTCATCCATCCTGTCATCATCTACAGCAAGATGTTCACAGATAAAGTCTTATCCCACGTCACCTACGTCACACTGGTAAGTCACATCACCAACGTCACACTGGTAAGTGGGTAAACCCACACATATTGGTCTGTTTTCACATTGGTGGTTTAACATAATACGTGCACTTAACTTGGACTTCATGGGATGTCCCCAAAAAACCCAAATGAAACATTGATATGGGTTCAATATGATTGATTTTTCCCTCAAAATCACTTGGTATATTTCAGTTCAGCTAATTTTCTCAATATAAAAAACAACAGTATAAAATACATACAAATCGATAACAATATTAAAATATATAATATTGAATATAATATAAAATATTATAATAAAAACTGCGTAGTACAAGTTAAAAGTATTAATTTGTGAGGGGTAGCAAACCAAAAAGGTATCAGGACCTTCTCGACTGGTCTACCCATGGACTTAAAACAAAACATTGTACATATTTTAAAAACATATAAATATAATGAAATATAAAGTTTCAACTTTCAAACATTTCCAAAAAATAATAATTACAACAAATAATTGAAATAACCCACTGCTGTGAGTCTGTGATGATAAAAAATGATTTTGTGACGGCAATACAAGATTTGTTCGCGCCCCACAAAGTTAGTCTTTATTCAGTACACGATCTGAATTAAACCACCTTTGAGAATATGGGACATTGTCTGTTATTGTTAGATTGTAAAACACTCTCGGATTAAAAATATTGTGAAGTCTTGTAAATAGCAATTATGTAATTTCTTTTGAACTTTTTCAGATTCACATGGAATTCAAAGCACAAGCTGTTGGCCAGGGATTTATACAAATTTATGCAATAAAAATTTTGATAGACCATCATACTTTTGATGTTCTGTAGTGTATTCAAATCCCAGGTGATTTAATCATTGTGATGGCTTTCACATTGTATAACTGGATTCTTAAAATGTGGCCGTTTTTCAAAATGACCAACATTTTTTCCCCCAGCAGCATATTACAATGGTAGTCCATGTAGAAAATGTGCAGGCCAGTCTTTTGTATATACAACAACCTTTTACAGCAGCTTGTCTGGTGGCTCCCAACCAAATGAGGATTTGCTCCTGGATTCCATGTACTACAGTAAAAGCCAATTTGTGGGCGTTGGTGTTCTTTAGTCTTAAAAATCATTTATCATTTATCTCTCACTTCTTCCTCCCCTTTCGTCCAGGCGTACCTGTTCGTGGGGAACCTGGTCTTCTCCTATCTCTCCAGTCTCATCCTGTCTCTCCTCATCGAAGCACCAACCATGGGGCTGGAGAAGATCTTCTTCGGGAAGTTCAAGAAGAAGTTCTAGACATACTAAAGATGCCTGGCCTATTAAGGCACCTTACTTTATAACTAGAAAGCTTTAAAGAATCCTTCATTGAATATATCAAGGCCTATTTCACCTGAGGGCTTAGTCAAAATAGGAAAAGTCAAGTTTTATTCTAAAAGGTATTCAATCGATAGTAAATGAGAAATGCATTTGTTGTCTTAAAATACTTATTTGAAATTTTGGAATAAAATGGACTTCCTCCCATTTTCAAATTACAGAAGAAAGTGTGAAAAATTATGTTTTATTGCAAAAGGGACTGTATCCAAATTCATTTTATTTCAAAGAGAATTAAATCCACAAAATATTTTTTTACAAATATTCATCAAAAATTAGGAGCACTTAACAGATTTTGTTCAAATTGTATATTGATGTATCATGGTAGCTCTATCATGTATACTTAACTTGAAGTACATGGTTGAATGGAAAGCAATAAAATAAGATTTGTTGATTTGCTAGGAAACAGTTGGAGTGGATTTTATTCCATGTGGAATAAAGCTCTTCAAATATAGACTGCTCTGGTGAGGGGGTGGGGGTGGGGGGCATGTGGAAATATTATGTCGCTTCAGCCACTATTTAAGATTAAACATGCCTCTAGATATTTTTTCTTTTAAAAAAAACATTGATAGACATGTAATTTGTGTAATTTGCATAAGCAACATGTTTTTCTATTGACCATACTGTAGACTGTAAACCAAAGAAAAGTTATGTTAGTTAGGTTGTTTCAAGAAACAGAAAGAAATGTACAAGTACATTTCTTGTACACATGGGCACATATTTTGCTTGTATTCATAACAAACGGCGTATCTTTTAATCTGTGTCTAATTCAGTCAGGCATATTTCTTAGACCCTGACCTTTTATGTTTTACACTTTCAAGGGACACAATATTTATTCATGTTTGATAGTTTAAAACAAACTATATTCTGTATCAATCAGTGTTTTGATGAATCATGTTAAACGTATATAAATATGTGATTAGTCACATTGTTACCCGTGAGGAGATGTTTGTGATTCGTCTCATGCAAAGATTTCAATAAAATCTGAACTTGAAAGATTAAATGATAATGGTGATTCCTAGCATTTTTATTTTGATGTCAGAATTAGGCTTAGATAGCATGGACATTCTCTATTTACAGTCTGTATATTAAAGCAAATAATGGTAACCAAGAAGTAAGTTCTGCAGTACTAGCAATGTGATGCTTTATATATGGCAAAGTTGTCTCTTCAAATTGATTTAAAGTTAAACATAACCATTGAAGATTAATGTTTTTCAAAACTTCTCTTTCTGCCCATTTAAAAAAAAGGTTGTAGGGCCTATCACATAAACTGTATTGCTGGCTTAAACGAGAAGGTAACCCCTTGTTCTCCATTTTTCTTTCTCAATTAAACGATTGCAGACTATCAGTCGTTTTGTCTTACTAAAAAATCTACTCCAGGCCAAAATATATTTTGTTTACTTCTCCATATGGGCCGCTGTTTTTTGTACCTCATTGAAAATTACACAGACTTCATGTAAATGGCGGTTTAATCTATTCTGCTCAGAATTATGAAATTGATTTCGTACTGAAATATATTTACTGATATTAATTTCTAACTGAATTAAACAATTGCTGACTTTCAGTCCCTTCCCCTTTGATCTCTTACTCGAAAATCTACTCCAGGCAAATATATAGTTTGTTTACTTCTCCATTCGGGCTGTTGGTGTCTTTTTTTGCCTCATTATAAAATACATGGACTTCATATGGGAAATATGTTACTATTTGACCCTGATCAATTATTGGTCAGATTCGGACTTGTGTGTATGAGATAATTAATTCAGAGCACCACACATGTGAGCCCACGTGGTATTTCTGCCAGAAGCATCATGTATTATTATTATTTACACTTTGATGTCAGTTCCAGGAGGATGTTGCATATAGGTTTTCCATTATTGTAACTTAAATGTAGTGGTAGCTACCAACATATCTCCAACATGGCCCTGATCTCTAATATCATCCAAACTATCTATTCGTAAGCATCTGAAGTTATGCGTATGCATCTGAACAAAAGCATAATATTTATTCGCGTAATCTAGATATCCAGAGCTTTTCACCATTTTACAGGGTTAAATGCGTAACTTCATTCATTTTTCCTTTTCCTATTTAGAAGTCAAACACACAAATAAAATTAAACAGTACTTAGTGTTTCACTTGTATGGGAACCTCTTTTTTTAAATTCAAAAACATAAATGACAAGAAAGGGGATTGAAATCTGAAAACTGGGGCGGCCAATCCATGATTGCCAGGACTTGTGTCTCTTCCTTTTTCTTCAAGTAGCCTTTGCATATTCTTTGAATAGTCTTGACGTGTGCTTTGGGTCATGGTCCTACTGGAAAACGAACCCTCCTCCGATCAGGCGTTTCCCTGAAGGGAAGGCCTTCCGCTCTAGGATTGAATGATAGCCTTGCTGGTTGAGGATACCCTCTACTCTGTGCAAATAAGAAAGATTGGATGATATCAGAGATCAGGGCCATGTTGCAGATAGGTTTTCTTGGTAGCTACCATTGATGGTAAGGTAGCATAATTTAAAAACTATATGCAACATGCTCCAGGAAAGTGTAGAAAATCAATGGACAAAAAACCGGGCAGAAAAAGTAATATAGAAGAGGAATATGGAATAATGAAAAACGGAACAACAAAGATGATAAGGCTCTGGTTGATTGTTGTCATCAGAGATAGAAGGAAAACAACAATTAAAGTCAATATTTCAACAACAAAAAAATAAAAAGTTAAGCGATGGTTGCCAGGAGTTCAGGTGTCGTGACTTCGGGCTTCGCAATTAAGCTCATCACCCTTACCGACTACCATTAGTTCCCTTCTGGTATGGCGACCGGCCCATCGCGTATCCCTTCCTACCTCCTAAAAACTATAGCCTATAAAAACTATAGACTCTAACTCTTTAGGGGAGGAACAAGGGTGATCCCAATGCCTTTGCCGGGCCATCCGACAATCCTTGAACCTTGGTTTTGCAACCTTGGAGTTAGCGGGTTTCGAACCCGTGCTCGCTAGCACGAGTGTGAGGTAGTCCCGGCGCTTACCCTACCACTAGGCTATAAGACGTCGGTGGTTTTGCTTGGTGATTTTAGCGTATAGACTATTAGTTTCAAATCAACGAGAAAAAAACCAAAAGAGCATCTATGTCAGGAATCGAACTCACGACCTTCAGGTTATCAGTCTGACGCTCTACCAACTGAGCCAACAGACCGATTGCTGATGTTGGTACCTTTTCAAAGAGTATTAAACATATATACTTGCAGATTGTCAACAAGTTTCTATCTATTACTGAGATATTCTTTTTGATATAAAGAAATGTGCAATTTATGAAAAAAAAATCACATGGGGGAGGGAGGATTTGTTGCCCAAATGTATCCTGAAAGTGACCCGAGAGTCCTCTAAGTCTGATACAATCTTGTAGTAACATGAACTATGATATGACATCTTATATGCTGTGAGGTAATTGGCCATTGAAATGTTTCTACTTTTCCATGGCGCTCTCTTTTCTCTCCGTCTCTCTCTCCCAACCTCCTCTCTCTCCACCTCTCTCTCTCTCTACCCCCCACTCTCTTTCTCTAAAGCCATCTTCGTTGTTCTTTTCTCTTTCGATGCAAGCATGCTTTCCTATTGAGTATCAAAGTGGTGTCGTCATATGAACTTGTCGTCAAGACAAATTGGCTCTAAACAAACTCGCTCCACTGAGAGGTTTACCTGTCCGATATTGTATATCGGGCTAGTGTTCGGCATTCTCAATTACATTCCCCGTTGTAATCACCGCTGCTTGTTCTGCCCGTATTGTTTAAGAGCCATTTGTCTTGACAATAATGCTCAACTGACGTCACACTTCGGTACTCTATATTCAGATAAGCAGACGTAGACGGTTGCTTATTTTCCCCACAAATATATTTTTTTTATTCTTGAATGCATCAACATTTTCAAATTCATGACATATATCAATACGGTAATGATGAAACGGATCCATGTATAATCATGTAAATGCTCATTGTTGTGATGAAGGAAACACTCAAATATCTATATCATGGATGCAGAGAATTGTCCTAGTCAAAACTCAATTCAAACAGTGACGCAACATTATGGCAATTGTCGACAAAACTCTCCTGAATATATAATATCTCATGTTGTTTTCTTACATATTATTTGCTGGCTGAGCCCCCCCCCCCTCCCCACAAAAATCGAACTAAAATCAGAGTAAGAAAGTAAAATAATTTATTACAATATAAAATTGAAAATGAGAATGAGGGATATTAGGCGGGATATGTGACAAACATACATTTTATTTCAAGAACTAAAGATTAAAAATACATACTGTACCTCTTCTTTTATAATGCTGTCTTAATTAAACGCTTAGAAATATAACTTATTAAGTTCTTATTTACTCCATCCTTTAAAAGATCATTTATACAAGGATCCCTCATGCCATGGTCACAACCGGCCGTCCGTGTTTTTCTACGTTGAGTTGTCAGCTTGCTTGCCAACTTCTACGATCATTCCTTGCGTCGTCCTTGCGTCAGACGCAAGGAGTTTCAGCGAAACCCGACGCAGACCACAAGCAGAGAGAAGCATATATTTATATGTAGGAACATTTCGGGGGAAATCAAGAAAAAACTGAGCTGTACACTCTAAAATGCAAAGAAGCTAAGCCTTTTGAATCACCAATTAGATACTTTACACACGCCAACACTGATTCTGATAACATGAATATATAGATATACAATGTACATGATGGATAGCTTATATCGTTGGAGATTCACATGCAATAGAATGCCATTTGAGAGCGAAATAGTTTGTTCAAACATTGCCTTCCTCAATTAAATACAATCACAATTATTCTGCTTCTTATAGAGAATTAATTCCATGTCGTGTTCTTGCATCAATACTGTGCACTTCACATGCTATTACTTGCAACAAGGGCGTGTGTGTGACGGGGATTTGTGTCGAAGAATGATCCATGCCGCCGGTCTCTTACGCTAATACATCACGGGACGACTTTCCCTTATACAGTATGTGCAGTATTGAGAATTCAACGTGCTTCACACAATCCTTTAATTCTAATACTCACGGGGATGCATCATTCCCCCACCCCTGTTAGCTTTTTGTCGGTACTTCCGAACACCTCAATATTTCAAAACGAACATATTTTTTCCCCTGATCCTTTCCGCACATTTTGATACCAAATTTATGACGATCGGACCTACCGTGCCGATATCAGATTACGTTTACCATGCAAACACATGTCACTGAAATTTCCCTATTTTTCTATATGACTGAGCACAACCATATGGACGAAATCATGCAGGAGATTTCCCATTTTATGTAAATACTTTTCTAATAGGTAGTGTAAATAATTACAACACACATAAACCCACATACACCCACATTTACACACTTACACCCAAATCGCAAAATGCGCTTGACGAAAAACAATGAAATACGTGAGAATTACCACAACCTATCCCTTTTTTTCAGAAATTGATGAGGGACTTTTGAAAGACATTTGTACCAGAAACTGATATTCCTGAGGCTTTATCTAGTGATTTCTTGCATAAATGAGCATACATTATTGAATTTAAAAACTTAAGGCACTTTTGTAAATTTAGCTATACAACTTGTAGAGTACATAATTCTTGACCCTTAAAAAAATGAGGGAATCGGACGGCCCATGGCCATAATGCCCCCCACCCTAACAACATGCTTTGAAATACCCCGGTAGTATTAGGGTTAAGAGAGGTGGTGTCATTCTTTGTTCAAAAGGATTCATGCATGCAATCCAACTTTTCGTGAAATAATTAAACGACCACGATTTGCCTTGTGGTCTGTCCAAGCTATCTTGATAATTAATATGACTGCTTGATAAACTATCTCTATCTCTCTCTCTGTCTCTGGGTGCTTTGTCGTGTGACGTAGGCGATCATGGAGTGCCACACAGTTCTCTGTACTGTGCTCTTTGTATCAATTGCATATCATGGTAAACCAGTCAGTCAGGATGCTTATCAACTTAATAATCCTTCTTCCCATGCCCCATACCACTAGTTCTTTTTCATCAATCCAAACTCTTTCAAGTCAACATTGCACAGTATACGACGTACAAAATCTCAACCGTCAGATTCCTGGCTCACATATCAGTTTCATAATATACATACATGATAATGAAACCAGGGAAGTGTTATAGGAAGGAGTAGAAACTCGAGCATAATACATTCAAACATCTGTATGGGTTCTAAAGCGTGCTCATGAATGTCAAAAGAATTCCATAATCATGACAATGCTTTGATGTTCCATGTGCCGAGCCGACATTTAGCTGATGTCAACTTGAAAAGAAATTTCTTTAATTTCCCATTTGTCTGTAGACGTTTTGTTTTTGACAAATTCGTTTGAAAACTATAAGGAAGTTAACGGCAGATAATGACAGATCCTAATACTCTGCTTTTGTTTCGAAAAGTATTGAGGAATCATTTAAAATCGGACATATAAGCTATTTGTATTAATTACAAAATTGACCAATTTCTTCACTTTCCGACAACTTGTGCATTTGGGAGATTCAACCACCCTCAAAATGAAATATATGTCTCTGTGTTATCATTAACGGCGTTTGTGTGTGTTTGCGTGAAGCAGAGATATTTTACTTAAAAAACTTGTTTATTTGTGTTTGCTGATACCTGTTGTGCTCATGGAAGTATTAATGTCATTAACAGAACGGACAAGCGAAATGAGACGGTACATTTCTTTTGTTCTCTCTGAGAAACCGTTGCCACACAATCATGTTCATAATTGTTCAAACACTTGAACAGCACCTGTTGAGAACACCATAACTTTTCAGCGGCTTGGCACATGGGTTCAACGAAAGAAAGTTGCTTCCTATCCTTCCATAACACATCCCTGATGAAACATTCTTCTTTGTGTGACATAACACATACAGCTATCTCTTGAGTCATATGTCACAAGTTAGGTAAATACTCGTTCTAGGTATATCTAAATATGATCCGATATTACGATGAACATGTCTATACTGACTGTCCAGTGGTTGGATTCAAAATACCTTTTGTTTCCCTGCATCAATTATAAACTAACGCTCAATACCCCAAAGGAGATGCAGTCCGCTGGTTCAATAATGATGTGCGAGTTTCGGCATGTAAACAATTAAGATTGGCGGTTATTTCTGACCAGTCAATTCAAAAGCTCGCAGCTCAATCAAGAGAGAGATGTGTCGCTGATATCAATATAGGACATGTGTGGAGTTACCCCGGTGTTTCTCTGTGGGAAAGTCCACCCTTGACCTCTCCTTAAGGAGAGATGTAGCGTTGATTAGTTGAGCTACCTCTGCGCGTTCTCTTCAAATCGTTCCAAAGCCCATCCGTTAATTCAATTAAACCTTTATTTTAGGGAAGATTTAGAGTTGATTTGTAGCGCCTAGCTCAGCGGGCTCTCTTTCTCTCTTTTTTTCAAGTTTCGCAAAAGTCCATCCTATAATGGTATTTCTGGTAGGAGAGATTTCTTGTTCATTTGTCAAGCTGGCTGCGCAAATTAATTATCTCCCTCACTCATCCTTCGTTAAGTCGTGGCAAAGTCCATCCTACAGTCTATAGTGACCACTCCTTTAGGAAGATTTAGCCTAGTGTTCATTTGTTGAGCTCCGCGAGTTCTCGACAATCTCCCTCACTCATTCTACTTTAATTCGGCCTGTTTTGGCGCTTCCTACAGTAGCGTCCCCGCCGACGACGGAATTCTTATGGAATTCTCGCTTTCCTTCGTACATTAATGAATCATTATGAATTATGATTTTCCAAGATGTAAATTACTGATGAGTTTCTCTAACTGGAACGTGCGGCAGCTCTGCAGTGTCAGCTTGCCCATAAAGCCGTAGATGCTCTCCTCCTACTCGTCACTGTGTCACTCTGCAACACTTGACGTCAAGGTCGCTCTCCAGGTGCTTGCGCCACCGCTCGACCAACTCGTCGTTTTCCTTGGCCGTGGCGACCGGGTCATCGCGAGAGAAGAGGTTCAGGGTGGGCGCCTTGACAGGGCGGCCAGTGAAGATATCATTCACCTGAAGGACAATGCAGAACAATATTCCCTTTAATAAACTCTGCTTTGTTTCTTTGGAAATTCTTATGGAATTCTCGCTTTACTTCATCATATGAATCATTATGAATTATGATTCCCCAAGACGTAAATTACTGCTGAGTTTATGCCTTTCAAAATGTTAGAAATATGTGGCTTGTTTGAGACCGAGTCTCCGCGAGACTAAACGGTCTCCGAGAAGTCATCGTAAATTCGAATGTGTTTGATTTTTTTTTTCAAGTCTCCTGTAAGTCTCTGTAACTGATCTACGCTGTCCTTGCGACATCTCCACCAATGAAACGGACCTGTAACTCTTACATTACCATTCCCTGAAAACCACATTGGCTTACTATACATCTTCACGCCAATGCTCACGAGAGAGTTCACCCTTCAAGCTCACCTTGACGATGCTATTCATGGTGTACTTGTTGGTCAGCCAATAGTAGGTATCTGCAACCCTCTTGATGACAAACTGCGTAAAGGAGTTGTTGGCGGCCTGCGAGTAGATACCCTCGTAGCTACCCCTGGAGAGAATACAACTGTACAGGATCTGATCAACGATGCGGTAACGCACCGACGCATAGGCCTAACGGCTACTCCGCTCAGCAGACGCCTGCCTCTTCTCCCTCTGATGCATCCATCAGGTCGAGCATCTCGGCGTACACGTGGATGTTGACGGAGAAGGCATGGACCAGGAGAGGGCGTGTGTCGCCGTCCGTGACATAATCCAGGATCTCCCGGGCGATCTCCTTGGCGTTGGCGGGCCAGGCGATGTCGATGGGTCGCGTCTTGACCACCAGTACATCGAATCTAGATCAACTAAAGATAATATACAACATAGATCAACTAAAGATAATATACAACATTGAAACATGTATTACATCAACATATGACTTAACATAGGAAATATAAATAGTGACTGATCGGTAATAGCGACGATTAATAAAAAGCGGCACAACATGGGTATTGCAGAGATGTAAGTATAAACAATGATTGATTGATTGGCTGACATAAAATGGCCGACTTTTGTTACTTGCCAAAAGAGGGCGTTTATGACATTTGACCACTAATTAAACACATTTCAGTTTTTCCTGAAAAATACATACGTTCAGTTTCCGAATTAGAAGAAATCATCAAATTTGAAATGGTAATTTTCGTGTCAGAAAGTTTAAAAAGTTCAATCTGAAAGACTTGCCTACACAGAAATTAATCAGTTGTAGAACCCCCCCCCCCCCCCCGCAAACTGACATGTTTCAGACTTACAGTTATTTTGGAGAATTGAAGACCCTGTTGCCTGCCTCCCGGAGGAATTTGTGTCCTCACGACGGCCGTCTGCACTTCCCGCTCATGACAGCAGAAACAGTGGCAGCTAGAGTTGGGGCTGATACACTCACTCTCATGCAGCAACTCCCCAGACTTCCCCGACTCTCTCCCGCAATCGATCACGACAAAATAGCTTCTCACACCACTCCCTCAAACTCATGTGCGCTCGGACCCTCGTTCCATCATATCAAAACAAAATCTACCAATCATGTTCTCCCATATGTGCTCACGTCACTTACTATTACATAATACTCTGAGGGCAAAATCAGGCAAACCGAAAAAAACGCGGGTAACAATAAATTAGGCACGGCTCCTAGCTGCGAAAAGAATAGACAAAAGAATTAAGAATGCGATGCATCCAGTGCGCCACAGAGCCTAGTTACCTGTATTATAAGGGATTTTAGAAGATGAGTCGAATCAACTCGGCCATGTGGTGTTTAAAGCTATTACAAAAGAAACACATTACTGAGCAACGTGGCTTCCATTGCCAGTCAGTTAACCTTTGTAATTCGGCTTACCTTTTATTTTGACACTGTTTACAAGTTGATTTTAAAAGAATTACGAAACTAAGCATTGTGAATGTGGGCTGGTAATGAATTCTAGGTTACTGGACCTAAACAACGGGCTGATTTGGAAAGAGTATTTTGTATTTAACTTTCCACATGTGGAATTTAACAGGTTGAAGGGTATTGTACTGATGAATTTCAGCATTCAATGAAAACATGTGATAAGAAGGTTTGAAAAGTACCTACGCATTAAACAGGCAATTTGCATCGTATTTTTTATCAAAAACATTAAGCAACGTTCGAACAGCGGTAACGAAGATTCAAGGTAAAGAGAACTGGCACATAATACTGAGGATTCTGTTCTGTATAAACGATGAAGTCTGACTAATTTAGAAGGATGCAACAAACCCCATAACGCATTGCAACTAGCGATGTGAGGCACTATTGTACATCATTAACGAGAATTTACGAGGAATAATGAGTTTCAGATTATTCATGATACCAATGTTACGTGATATTTTCCGCAAGCGAAATTTATATGTAAATCCCAACATAAATACATATTTACAAGCACTCCAAGATATGTAACCACAGAACGTTGCTTAATTCTAATGTTGTTGATGTATAAGGGATCATCATTATAACAAGTATTTAGGTCTTGCCTATGTCTGAAAACAACAAATGGAGTTGTGACAATTTTTAGAGATAATCTATTGCACAAAAACTAATTGTGAACATGCGTTAAATGAACATTCGCTTTAGTGATCAAAATGTAAATGCTTTCCTCAGAGGCAACTAAAGCATTGTCGACTGCAAAGAGAACGTATTCAAAAGGATGTGGGGAATTTATTATATCATTGATATATATCAGAAACAATAAAGGACCAAGTAGTGAACCCTGTGGTACACCAGGTGTAAGAAACATGAAATCAGAAGTATGTGACTTATACACAGTGTATTATTTTCTGTCAGCTAGATAGCCTTGAAACCAAAGAAGTGGTATGCCCCGAATCCCGTAATAACGCAATTCTGCTAATAGTACTGTATGCGACAAGGTATCAAATGCTAAATTGATAAATCCATAAAAATAGCTATTTTATTCAGACACAATTCAGGATTTTATCATAAAGATTGATTAAGCAAATTCGGTAGAGCAATTCGTTCTAAGCCCGTATTGGTTGGAACAAAGGAGATATTACACACCATGAAATTGTAGATACGATTGTAAACAACTCTCTCGAGTACCTTGGAAAATAATGGAAGGATAGAAGTGGGTCTATATTTGCTACAATCTGAAGTGAGGTCTTTCTTGAATATGGCTACAACTTTTTTCATTTTCATTTCCTCATCCCCCCTCCCCCATTAACCTCTTCATGATTCCTCATATCCACGATTTCACCTCTTCGTTTTCTTCTGGGCCCTCTCATTTTAACTCTCGTTTGGTCATTC
>OZ022594.1:15402846-15486427 GCA_963669155.1 Arbacia lixula
TAGGGCACATAATGCTTTCGTTTGTAAACCATTTGTAAACCTGACTTCCTGGCCGTTGGATATTATTAGATCCAAACTACAATATTTAATAAACGGGAGGGTGTTTCACCAAGCTGTTCGTAAGTTACGAACAACTTTACGAACGACTGGTTATCCCTTCTTTTCCTAAATGCGTTACCACACGTTGTTCATTGAGAATCTGATGTAGCACAAGCAGGGATCACCAGTCGTTCGTAAACATGGTAAAGTCGTTCGTAACTTACGAACAGCTTGGTGAAACACCCCCGGGTCTGGCTGCAGTAGACTACTGTAGTGTTCATTGATTAGTTTAATTGATTAGAGTCGCGATCAATATATCGGCCAACCACTTATTCATTTTAATGTAACCCACGTGGTCACCATGGTCACTGCGTAGTGAGCTAGAAAGAGATGAACCAACCAAATTAGAAAGTGTTATCAGCTCCTTTGTCACAAATAACATGCCAACTTTTTTTTCGCCAGAGTAGTAATCTGTTGTCTCACGATAAGGCAAACTGGAGATTGCGACGTTTCGACGTCTTTTTTTTCGTATGCCTTTTTACATCTGTTTATTGATTATACATTAAATGAGTTATATGAATGCTTGGATGACGGTTAAATTGGTCTATTGAATGAATCAAATAATCAATGACAAAATATGCTACTGTTAATTTCATCAATCGGTGAGTAAATACATTATTCCTTCAACCGATCGACGCTCACGTAATCATTTATTAGGTCAATGATGTGTATCCTATTTAAAATAAAAAGATAACACAATTATCAAATCAATTGCAAAAATAATACATTGATTGAACATGAAATTATCAAATATTAAATTAAACAGCATTGTTAACCGAGGAGCCAACGATCGAATCGATCGACCATTATGAATTAATCAATAGATCAGTCAATCAATCAATCAACACTTTAACTAATGAGTTAAGTTATCAACCAGTGATCAATATATCAACATGCAAATTATTCAAATTAGGGGATCAACAGCTTGAAAAGTACAGAGTAAATCGTCTAACTAAATTGTAAATCATGACAAATGAACCATTGAATATTATACCGTCCCTGGCACTTATTTAATTTAAAAACAAATTAAAGGATTGTTTGATTAGTAAATATAGATAACTGCTCTTGTATCTCTACATTGCATGTCGGTGGTTACTCATTGTGATCTCTATGGCACTCATGCTATGTTTTCTAATTCATGAAATCCTCTTGTAGACAGCTGTAGAAATCTCAGACCACAATATAGTTTATTCTTTAGTATGTAATCACAGTCATGTAGTTGCTTTTAAGATGAAAATGAACATTTTTACAGAAATGATCATGTTCATTTTCCTAACTTTTGGCCTTTACGTCACGTATGGGTACCTATACCTTACAAGCTATGCTCTTTAAGGTTTCCCTCCATAATACTTTGTCCAATTAATTTTGTTTGCCAGTTCAAGATGAACTGTCCTGATATATATTTGTTTATACCTTAATGCCTTGTATTCAATTGTATATCTTTGTTGAAGATTATTATGGAAAAAAAATCGGATCAATTCAAATCAAATCAACCAACGAACGGACCAATCATTCGATGGGATCAAAGGGACAATAGACTATTTTCGTTACGTATGCAAATTTTATTCACGTCGTTCAAACAATGTGTTACTAATGGGAACCTCAAAGCCTGACCAAAGTTTGTCAGAGTCGCAACAACCAAATGATGCAAATTGCAATCCATCCATTGAATCTGAATGGCTAGATACAGTTGAAAGCAATAACGCGTTACTACGCAGTTACTGGGAAAAGTTGTGAATTCATTATGAAAACGGTCTATTCAGTCAAGTACATGTAAACAACCAAAGGATCAACCAATCACATTGGGTTAACAAAAATCATACAATCGACAAGAAAAAAAGGATCGATTGATCTATAAATCGATTAAACAAACAATGGGCAATTCAACTAACTCACCAATTACCTAATTCAACGAACCATTCATCCAAACAACATTACACATTTAACACAGAGTATAATTAATGCAATGGTGCTGGTTGATAGATTGGTTCTTTAGCACTTTAGTTTTAGCTTATCGTTTAATTTAATTTTAATCGATCGATCAATAGTCTCACCTCCATATCCCTGAAGACAGGCAAAGATGACCCATCCAACGCCGATGCCCCACGTGACGCGACTAAAGGTCAGATAGCTGACCGCAGTGGCCTGTGGGAGGTCGGTCCGAGTGGCAGAGAACCAGGTCCCGTAGACTGGGAAGAACAAGCAGACCAGACACACCAACCAGCCCGCTAGGACAATCGGCTGAAAAACGGGAGAAAATAACGATTAGATGATCACGCATCGGTGCATTTCAGACCATTCAACATCTCTGTACAAGGCAAAATGGTATCCAATGATATATGTGTGTCTTAGTAGAGCACCCATGTCTCAATGATAGCTATAGAGTTAGTTATATGGAATCAGGTAGAAAAGAAGTTATACATCCTCGATCTAACTTAAGCAAATCATGCGTGGTACGCCACTAGCTTGCTTTCATAATGGTAGGTCGGTGTAATATACAGTGCATTTCCTGCCCTCGGTCATGTCAATACGCTTTACAAAGCCGGACAAATTGATCACAAGATGCACATACATTTACTAACATGTGACACACACAAACAAAATGTTCATTTTACAAAGTCACAGAATAGCAGTTAAAAGACAAGAATATTTCGACGTCTTATAACCCTTCAATTATACTAGGTGTTAAAAAAAACTTTTGACACTTTTGAAAATAATAACAAACAGTTTCACCTAGGAGATAAAGTAGCTAGTCAATGGCGAACTCAAATGAGGTCAAACACAATGATTGTGTTCTTACGAGCTTGATCTTGAGTTTCCTGCCCTTGAGCTTCCAGATGATGTAGCCTACCACCATGCCAACGAGGTAGGTCGGGATGCGGGTGTAGGGCTTGGTATAGGTGATGTCCGCATTAGCTTGTTTGGGCACGTTATCGGTGTACGGACTGGTGGTCGGTTGGAGTTTTGGCGTGGAGGAGAGAGAGAGAGAGAGAGAGAGAGAGAGAGAGAGAAGGAGAGAGAAAGAGAGAGAGAGAGAGAGAGAGAGAGAGAGAGAGAGAGAGAGAGAAAGAGAGAGGGAGAAAGTGAGAGATGGGGGTAAAGCAAATAATTGTGAGATTTATAGCGAGAGAGAGAGAGGGTGGGAGAGAAAGAGAGAGAGGGAGAGAGAGAGAGAGAGAGAGAGAGAAAGTGAGAGATGGGGGTAAAACAAATAATTGTGAGATTTATAGCGAGAGAGAGAGAGAGAGGGAAGAAGAGAAAGAGAGAGAGAGAGAGAGAGAGAGAAAGAGAGAGAGGTAGAGAGAGAGATGGGGGTTAAAATAAATAATTGCGAGATTTATAGCGAAAGAGAGAGGAGAGTAGAAGAAGAAGAAGAAGAACAAAAGAAGAAGAAGAAGAAGAAGAAGAAGAGAGAGAGAGATAAAGGGGGGGGGGGAGGAAGGGAAATAAGTAGAAGGAGATGAGAGAGAGAGAGGAATCATTAGAAATAAGATACCAAAGGGGGGGGGGGGGTAAAGGGGGGAGTTAAGACCGGAAGTAAGAAGGTAATGAGGGAAAGAAAGGTAAATATGAAGATATGAAGGTAGGCCATGAGGTGGTGTTGAATTAAAGATGGGAGTAAAAGAAGGGAGGGGGATGAAGTAATGATAATAGGAGGAATGAGAAATGGGCGGGGTGCAACACGAGGAGGAACAGAGGGAGGGAGAGTAAAACGGAGAAGGAGGAATTAGGAGATGGGGTGTGGGAAGAGCGGAGGAACAACTTGATAGCGGTTATTGTACATAATATTAAAGTGCGATAGTTCTCAACTGTGACATGACAAACGTATTAACGTGACAGCTCGTATCAAACTTGTAATTCACAGCTACGTCCACGTTCCTAGACACTTTTTTCTTCTCACCTAGTTTAAAAGTCGGATTGTGTTTACAATTGAATCATGTCGTAGGCTGCTTTCTCCGTTAGATGTGAAATTCACATGATGGTCACCTTTCGGTTAATGTCCGGTAATTTGGTTTCTTAAAAATATAAACCATAAACTGAAAGTATGATACTTACTCTTGACCATTGATGACGTAGCCGTAATGCCAATTAAGACCGAAGAGAGATCCAAGTGACACAAGCATTAAGGAAGTGATTAGCGCCATGCCCGCCTTTGAATTCCTGCAAACAAAAGACAGACAGAAAGAGACGCAGAGAAGAGTGAATCACCACGTGACTGAGCTGTGTTTTTCAAGGGGATGCGTCAAGAAGAAACGGACTGTCAACGCTTGAAAAAGCTTTAACACACACACACACACACACACACACACACACAAACACATACGCACACGCACGCACAAACACACAAACACATGTGCACAAGACCTGGGGCCCTGTATCACAAAGAATGTATTGAAAAATATACTACACTGGATCACATAAAAACACATGCGCAGAGATATTACATCTGCCTCAAAACAAACTTGAGAAAGGTCATACGTACTTGTAGAGTAGGACGACCATGAAGGGGCTGATAATGAAGAACTGCATGTCGTTTGCCAGATACCAAGACCATCCCATGCACTGCGGATCAACGATATTAAATGAAAATATTCGTAATCATTAAAGGGGAAGTTCACCCTGAAATTATTTTGGTTTCAATAAAAAGAGACAAATGAAAGAAACATATGAGTGAAGGTTTGACGAAAATCGGTCAAAGGAAAAGAAAGTAATTTGATTTTAAAGTTTTGATTTTGTGACGTCACATGCAAGGTGCTGTTCCATATGTTGTGTACAATTTTTTTTCGAAAATGTGCATTTTATCACAAAGATGTGCATCCTTATACTTTTGCATTTGATGCATTATTAGAAATACCTTTTTACACACATACCTGTACGAAAAAAAAATCCGTTGTCAAAAACAGAAAAAAGGCAATTTATCGACTTTTTTTGTACACAACATATGGGAGAGCACCTCGCACGTGACGTCACAAAATCAAATAACTTTTTTTTCCTTTGACCGATTTTCGTCAAACCTTCACTCACATGTTTCTTTCATTTGTCTCTTTATATTGAAACTCAAATAATTTCAGGGTGAACTTTCCCTTTAAATACTCAGAATTTAAAATGGGACATATGTCTTTTCTAAAATCCATAATCCATAAATGATTTTTGATTGTTTTAACATATTGCGCTGGGAATTTAAAAGTTTAACAAGCACATTCGCTTGACAACTTTAAACTTGAAGCAAATGCCTTCTTACATATTCGATGTTTGCATAGCCCGTAACATATATTGCGATCAATTCCAAATTTGAAGGACGAATTGTGATTGGTTACTGGTCAGTCTTTTTAACAAAAAAAAGCGCATGCAACAATGATGTTGATTGGTCATTGCCATTTTGCGATTGATCGCAAATCTCTATGTTCCAGCTAGGGCCCAGTTAGTTGTTGCGAGCCTAGGGATCTCTCAGCATCTCTCCTCCCTCTCACTCACAGGAACTTTCCATTATTCACCATGATGTGCCACACTGTGCTCTTTTTTTTTTAGAAGTAATACACGCAAGTATATACTGCAGAACAGTAATTCATCTTCCATACAATGGGTTAATGAGTCTTCGTGCGTCATTATTGTATTTGTGCATAAGTCGTTAGCGCCTTTACTAACCGTAGAATCGGGGGCAAATCGGTGGTGAAGGGGTAAACGGTCCTTCGCTCTTTGGATCACGCTACGCGGATATTTAAAGGGATAGTTCACCGTGAAATTATCTTTGTTTCAGTAAAAGCAGGCACATGAAAGAAACATATCAGTGAAGGTTTGACGAAAATCAGTCAAAAGAAAAGAAAGTTATTTCATTTTGATTTTGTGACGTCACGTGTGAGGTGCGCTCCCTTGTGTTGTGTACTAATTTTTCCATAAATTATCTTTATTATGTTCTTTGATGAAGGAATACATTCCTTTCATAGCGATATGTAACATATGGGAGAGCACCTCGCACGTGACGTCACAAAATAAAAACTTTAAAGTCAAATAACTTTCTTTTCATTTGACCGATTTTCGTCAAACCTTCACTAGTATGTTTCTTTCACGTGCCTGGTTTTATTGAAACAAAAATATGTGAACAAAACTGGTGAAGTATCCCAATAAATGTTCACGGAGCGTGATTCAAAGAGCAAAGGACCGTTCACCCCTCACTGAAGTTGGACTAAATGCGCCGAATTTACGGTCATAAGAGCCAACGACGGGAAGTGTGACGTCACCTACATGTACAAACCCTATCGCAATGTCATGCTTTGACCGGGTCCTGCGATTTAACCAGATTAATCTGATCACGTCGTATGCGTTGACCTTCAGACAAGTCGGGCTAACGATATAGATCCGTAATTTTGTAACACAATTATGTTAATCTAAATTTGGCAAAATCAAATTGTATTATCATTATTATTATCATTATTATTCATTAGACCATAAAAGTAATACTACATAACAATATCGTAAGAAGAAAATACACGAATAATACAATAAACGACATAATTCAATATGATATAGATGACAGAAAGAAATAGTGTGTAGGTCAGGTATTACTTTGCACTGACAAGGACTACAGTTCCTGAATGAATTGCCTATGCGACACATTGTGCGAGTATATTTATGAAATGACGGGAAATGATGGTAGGGCAAATACAAAAAGCTGAGTACACCGTTACCATGAAATCGAGTGAGTTCGGCCAGGGGTAGAGATTGTTGATGTACAGTGGGTGAGTCCACCAGGTGTCCTTGCACATGTCCCTGGCGTAGTCATAGAATCCATCCCTGTTGATCCCGAGACCGAAATGAGAGGACAGGAGCGCCCAGATACCCATCGCTGCCATGTAGACAGGGGTAAGGCGCCACCAGCGGTGGAAGTAGAACAGTCCCCAGAATTTGGCCCATCCACCGGCGGACACCTGCTTCGCTTTGCTTTTCTCCTTGTCGTCGCTGTTGTCGTCCACCTTGTACATGGCATCCAGAGCCTTGAGCGTCAAGAATCCAACGAGAAAACCACTGGAAAGGAAATATCATAAAGAAAGGAAGAAAAAGCGAGGAATTGAGACATCCCCTTATTTTTTATTTGACAAATGTGTCTAATTTTCTTTCCTGTCAAGTTCTAATGAAATTTCAATCATCATTGCAAACACTAAACATCGTCTGAATTTTGAAAGATTGTATATGATTGATAATTGCCTGTAAGATATTGCTTTTTCACGGATCTGACGTCAGTAGCATATCTATCTGTCATCTATTTGTCATCTATCTATTTGTACATTCAAATTGACATTTTGAAAAAAAAATATCTGCATGAAGATATTCAGGTTTAGATTTTAGGTTTAGCTGTCTGTTCTGTAAGAGAAACCAGCATCATGGGGGTAAAGTCACGCCTTAAAAAGCAGTTTGTTTAAGGTTAAATTTCCTGCCTGTTTCTCGTTTCCTTTCCTGCTTTGTGAACATGTTCCACTCATGGAGAGAAACACAACATAGTTTTCAGAGCTCCAATAAGAATTGTGTGCACAAGGTCACTTTGGCATGGTTTAAAAAAAACAACGTGCAGCCGAGTGCGTTTTCGACAATGCCGAAGGAAACTTGCTAATTAACTATCATTCGCTATCGATTGATATCGGTGATATAGGTTGTCTATCTGTTAAAAATCAGTGTATTGTTTTGTGTGCATGAGCAGCTCTCAGCCAATCAACTTGCAGCGATTCCTTAACCCGTTCTATATCAAAACAACGGTGATGACACACGTCGTGTAGTGCACTATATTAGCTAGCACATCTCATGCACGAGTAGTTAATCATTTTACCTGAGCACAAAGAATGTGTCAACAGAAAACGAGGCGTTGATGATGGCCAGAAAGCCGAAGCTGCCAGGACCGAAGGCAATGTTAAGGAGCTCCCAGGGATTATCTGGACGGAAGAGGAAAATAACAAGAAATTCATCACAGCCGGTATAGAGGTTAGAGAATATACACATTTTTTGCATCAATCTTGTGCAAAACGTTATGCTCTTCACGTTTATTTATTGATTGTTCCAAGTCAGATATTTTTGGTGCTTGGTCCCCAAAGAAAGCATTCAAATATGGTTCTTACCGTATTGGAAAAGTACGAACTGCAGAGAGTGGCCGAGGATGACCCAGAACATGCTGATGACCCTAAGGCCGTTTAGCACACCCATCGTGTTCTTGTTCTTCTTCGCGCTCAGAATCTTCCGTCCGTTGTTCACGACCGAAAAGGACAGCATCAACGCATGGAGCATGGCTGCACAGTGAAGACAGAATATGTTTATGTTTCACGGAACTGTGAATTGTTAATTTTAAGAATCCTGCTGTCTGATTGGCTGAAAGTCACGATATTGTTTTAATCATCCATAGATCTACAGTACTTTAAAATTACTGTCTGGTGGTCTATGGTACATTTTGTAAGTATGAACAAGTGGCGACAGATCCTGCGATGGACATAGCATTCTCATGTTCTTATTGATTTCGAGATAATGGCATAGTCGCCATTTTGAATGACGTATTGACGCCCTTTGTCGGTGGACTCGTGCAAGATTTTGTACAGTGAAGCCTGTGCATGGTGCTCGCACTACCTAATAAGCGGTGCTGCTGATAAAAAAATTAGAGTTATACTTTGCACAAATCATAGCCTAATGGTTTGAGTATCGAAATTAGTTATTCATCATGAATTCTTGGTGTGCTATGTTTGTATGTTGCGCCAGTAATACGCACAAATCCCATAGAGGGTCATTGTATTTGGCACAGGAGGCGGCAACCGGCATTCGGGATCATAAACAGATACTGGCTGCTCTGACATTCAGAAAACTGCTGAGATACAGGACCGCACTGATCTGTACATGATGCAACGCCCTCACTTTCGCATGCGGATCACACGTATTTTTCACACTTTCTGTACCAGATCAAATAGGGTCTAGGCCTATAAAATATAGCAAAGAGGATGTCGAGGAACATGCAAGTGGCCATCCAAATATAAAAGGATAATATATTTTATAGGCCTATACGTGTAATTAAGTAAACTTGTCTTGATTTTATTGTTTGTATATCAATTTTGTTCAAGGGTCCTACCCCATAGGAGCCTTCGGTTGTTCTTCTCTTTTTTCTCGTCCCTGATTTTCTCTTCAGCCGTTTCGACGTCCATCTGCTCCATGTGTTTCTGTGGTGTCGGGGTCAGCGCGATCTCCTCCATCTCGCCACTATCGGCTTTAAACCCGCCATTGACCTTCCCCTCCTCCACCAACACATCCGGGTTCTTCTCAAGTGCGGAGCTCGCCTCTTCGCCCTCGTCAATGGACCCTCCGTCAGCAGACGATGTGGCGATTGCCGAGTCCCCGTCTTCGGAATTTTCGTGAGAAATTGGCGCCACTTTTGCTGACAACTTCTGCGAATCGTCGTTTTTCTTTTCCTGTACGCCATCACTAACTCGAAGCTTCCTGATCACCAGATCTTGGAGGAAAATTTCGTAGAAAGTTCCAAGAAAGACGAGCAAGGCTATGAACGATAAAGTAGTCCTGTGAATGAAAAGAAAATTACCCATGTTGTAAAAAAATATTTCTCAATCTTGTGATATGATACTCATATGGTACTAGATGTATGCTCATATGTAAATCATATGGCATGCTACATTATATGAGACCTACTTTGATAAAGATCCGATTGAAAAAAAAATGACACATTTATCGATTTTATTTGTTTATTAATTTACGTTTTTTACTCACAACGGACGAGATCATGTTATATCTAGATGATGTTCGATTGCAGAGGCTTTGTATGCTAACATCGGAAATGTAACAAAATATTTTCCTTCCTAAAACATCATTAAAGTTTGATTGCAGGATAAGTCTATTCCCTATCAACATTATGAGCTCCAACAGCACACCAAAGATGGTAGAAGTTCCAAACATTGTGTTAATACCACAGGATTCTTTCACAAAATATAAACACGTCATTGGGATCACTGCGGTCCTTGATTTTGCCACATAATAATTACAATGGGCAATTGAAATCACCTGACAGATGAATTTCTCATTATTTTGTTTGCCGTGCGTAAACAAGATAACACCCAGACTATCACTTGTCTTCCTTTTATTTAGGGAGCAAACTTACATGGTTATTGCTTAAGATTTTTATACAAAAATACCTTTATTACCTTTTGTTAAAGATGGCCCGTCCCTTTTACAGACATCTGCAAACTTCATAAAAGTTTGCACATAATTTAGCACGTATCTTTGGAATACAACTGTTTTTAAGGTCGGAGGTACCATAACTCTCGTAGAATAAATGAAAATCTAACGAGTTTTCACTGAGATTTGACTATTTTCGTGGTACGAAAAAAGAAAGCTCGATCAATTATCAAAGATTATTTCCTCAAACCGAATATTACGCTTTGTCGATTCGAGGGAAAGGTTATCTAGCCACTCTCTCTCAAATGATGGCAAGGTCAAGGGACTTTCAGAATTAGGCCTGCAAGAGGGACGGACTGCATTTAAAACAAAATTATGTCTGATTTTTCTCAAGTGTCTGCTAATCTATTCGTCCTGCTTTTATTCAAATCAAGTTACTATAGGGCTCCAATTCACCTTTAATGTTAGTAGTTATAATCTATATTGATTCTTTAACTAAAACACTACACTTTGCAAGCGTCAAGTCTGATCTTTGTATAAATTTTCATGCTGGCCTATCACTTCTTAAAAATGAATTTGACGAATTTGTGACTTACGTGAATGCTATTTCTGCGGTGGACCACGGACGCGGATTAGAGCAATCAAAGTACACCAAAACGTCACTGGAAAGGCCGAGTAAGCCATACAATACTGCGTGGGGAAAAAAAATCATCATTGCTTATGCAAATATAGTACGTGAATGATATATAGAAAAAGTTTATTGTCCTGACACCACTTTGGGTGTCTGCAATGTAGAATATTGCGTTGGGGACACCAGTGCAAGTGTATACACGCACCACAGATGAACATGCATACACTTATTCATGTACCAACTAACATGACTAACGCTGCGACACTGGATTGCGCATGGTGCTGATATGAATAGACTTTAGCACAAATATACAAAAGTATAGCCTAAGAGAAAAAGAAGCAGAATCTATCCAAGATCCATGTTTTTTATGGTTCATTCATCATTATAGTACATTTTCAGGGTTCTTATAGTTTAAATTACCGTAGCTATATCTATTTATAAGGCTGAACTATCTTTAAAAAAAATAAACAAGGTGTTGAATCTAACTCCTAACTATTTATCTAAAGGATCCAAGGGAAGAACAATGGTCATTTGTTATGAAATGGGTTATCTGCCGTATCCTGTGAAATGTTGCATTGATATTTGTATAATGATTCACACAAGTAAACACAAACATTCGAACAAACACTGTACAATTTTCTAGATTCTAGTAAAAGGGCTTTCTTGGGTATTTCAATTTTTGAAAAAAAAAGTTAGTTAGTAGTAGTAAGGATAGCATGGTCCATCCTATAAAAAAAAAATGAAAAAAAGGTGTAGAATTTGTTATTTTTTCTGCACTAACCCTCCAATCAAAATGCTTTTGTGTGTGTGTGCATAAATAGTGAAATAATCTCCATAATCCTAACAACCTCATGAAGCATCAGCATATCTGGCACATAAAAAGATTAATCGCTGAGCTACGGGCGACATCACGTGTGCCGCCTTACTACATAAATGTTACTGGCGGACTTTAAATGTACAGCGACTCATTTTGCCTTCGGCTTTGTGTTTTTATCTCTTTGCCTGGATTAGGTTCATCATTTTAACAAAATCAACTGGTTAAGGGAGGCAAACATTGGAAAGGTTATACGCTATCTGTAAATAAATGCATACGTCTAGTTTAAGAACTTGTTCAAATTCGAATCGTAACCTTTGTCCATTTCTGATTGAACGGGAATGTCTGTATTTTGATAACAAAGTCAAAACACCTGCCTGTCCGGGATGGGAAGGTGGACTATGAACGTCAAAGATTGAATGATTACGTTGCCCGTCGCACTAACACCACACAAACCCCATGATTGCTGATGCGAATATGTAAAAAGGGCAGGCAAAGAGAGTTACGACAATACATACGATTGAGCATTGCTCGTGAGACTTACTTGTCCAGGAGATGGTATATACATCCTCCTCTGAACACGTGCTGGGCCAGCAGGTACCCCATCCTATCCGCTGAAGAAGAAGGAGGTTAAGAAAAGAAGAGATATGATGATGATATCATGGTATCAGTTACCCCGGGTTACTACATAAGTGGTAACCCTGCACTTCACGAGGGCCCTGCACCATCACCTCAAGTCATTGCATCGAAGGATGATACTCAGGCCCTGTT
Organism: Arbacia lixula; assembly: GCA_963669155.1. Lineage (NCBI taxonomy): Eukaryota > Metazoa > Echinodermata > Echinoidea > Arbacioida > Arbaciidae > Arbacia > Arbacia lixula. The sequence continues at coordinate 15,415,314 of OZ022594.1, forward strand.
GCATAAAACATAAAAAACCCGTTATGGTAACTCTGCTACAAATGACAACTTCTATGGAGACCTTGAATTGATTGGCTGTCAAGAAATGTTACCATGGTAGCAACTATTGATGGCAGAGTTACCATTAAAAGAAAGTTTTATGCAACGGGGCCCAGTTCCTTATTTCTCTCATAGGTACAGAGCAGCTCTGTGGATTAAGATGCTGTGTTATGAAAAAAAAAAACCCACTAATGACAGCCGCTGGGTTCGAGCCCGTAACCTCCTAATCGAGAATCAGAAGAACGATCCACTCTACCACGACAGAGAGAGAGAGAGAGAGAGAGAGAGAGAGAGAGAGAGAGAGAGAGAGAGGGGGGGGGATGGGGAGGGGGGAGATAGAAGCAGAGAGAGAGAGAGAGAGAGAGAGAGAGAGACATAGAGAGAGAGGGAGAGGGGGAGGGAGAGACAGAGGCAGAGAGAGCGAGAGAGAGAGAGAGAGAGAGAGAGAGAGAGAGGGAGAGGGGGAGGGAGAGACAGAGGCAGAGAGAGCGAGAGAGAGAGAGAGAGAGAGAGAGAAAGAGAGAGAGAGAGAGAGGCAGAGAGAGAGAGAGAGAGAGAGAAATAGAGAGAAGATAGGTAGATAGTGAGGGTGAGAGATACCGGAAAAATAGGGGGGTGGGCCGGTGAGAGTAAGATATACATAGAGAGATAGGAGGATAGGATGGTGGTTGGGTGAATGTTATTTATTGAACATTTTAAAGATGCAATATAACTACGTCATTATTGTCTTCTCTCTCTCTTTCTCTCTCTCTCTCTCTCTCTCTCTCTCTCTCTCTCTCCCCCCTCTCCCTCCCTCTCTCTCTCTCTCTCTCTCTCTCCCTCCGTCTCTCTGTCCCTGTCTCTCATTCTATTTCTCTCTCCGCTATCTCTGCCTCTGTATGTCTATGTATGTCTGTATGTCTCCCCTGTCTCTCCTCTTTCTCTTTTTCACTTTTCTGTCCCTCTCTCCGCTCTCTCCCCCCTCTTCCTCTTTTTCCCACTCTATATATTTATCTTTGTCTCTTTCTTGGTCTGTCTCTCTGCATGGAGGTAGAAGAGATGCAGGATCTCTGTCTCTGTTTTTCTGTCTTTCTCTCCATTTCTCTCTCTCCACAATCTTTCACCCTCACCCCCGCTTTCTCTCTCTCTCTCTCTCTCTCTCCCCCCTTCTCTCTCTCTCTCTCTCTCTCTCTCTCTCTCTCTCTCTCTCTCTCTCTCTCCCTCTCTCCCCCTCCGTGCCTGTCTATGTCACTCTCTTTTACCTCGGAAGCGATCCCGGCGTAGCAGTATTGACCGCCAAAGGGCGGGACTGGGTTTGTCTCATTTAGGGTATCCTTCTGGGTGGAGCTACAGAGCCAGTAGTTACCCGGGTCGGTGACAAGGCCGGTGAGTAGCGCATTGTCCGGGATAAAAGAGGCAGCAGCTCTCACTGGATTAACGGTACAAACATAAGCACAACATTAGCTTCAACTTTATTCTCCTTACAACATAATTCGAAAGTCGTCCCGTGATGCACTGCAAAGCAACCTTCGAGACTTGTTTCTTGCAGTAATGCCCGCTTCCACACTTAAAGGAATAGTTCACACTGGAACTATTTCGGTTTCAATAAGAGGAGACACATGAAATAAACATATCAAAGTGAAGGTTTGAGGAAAATCGGTCAAAAGAAAAGAAAGTTATTTGATGTTACAATTTTGATTTTGTGACATCACGGTGCGAGGTGCTCTCATATCTTGTCTATATTTGTATGTTGTGCATATATATATATATTTTTTCGAAAATGTGTATTTTCTCAAAAAGATATGCATCCTTTTACATGTGCATTTGATACATCCTTGTAAATATGTTTTTACATACATACCTATACAAAAAAAAAATAATTCCGTTGTCAAAGACATTAAAACAAAACAATTTATGGAATTATTTTGTACATAACATAATTATGGGTGAGCACCTCGCACTTGAAGTTACAAATTCAAAAATTTAAAATCAAATAAATTTCTTATCCTTTGACCGATTTTCGTCAAAACTTCACTAACCTGCTCTTTTCAAGTGTCTCCTTTTATTGCAACCAAGAGAATTTCAGGATGAACTCTTCCTTTAAACATAGAACGCTCTATCTGAAGTAGAAATCCATCGCTGGATTGACGGTATTTTACATCAGCATTTTATAATGAGTGTCCGAACGTATACATCAACGGGTACTTAGCCCCACTCATTGGTTACAGTTCGTTAAAGATTGTCATTCCGGAGGTTCGTTGTTCCTATCGTCCGTTATTCCGACGGTTCTTTTGTTCGAGCAAAAAAAAATGTAATGAAATTGTAATAAGGTTCGTTGATCCGAAGATAATTACTACACCATATATACAGGTTTTAAGCAGTTCATTTCATCCTCGGATTAACATGATTAATAAACCCATTTTTATTTTCGGAGACTTGACCCTTCCGAATAACTAGCTATAACCATGGTAAAGAAAAGGCCTACGTTATTGATATCGACCACGCCGATTACGGTTATGACCGTGGTGAGAAGAACAACAAAATAACATCAACATATCAATCGTCAGTAGCGATGGTGACGACAGCGGCAATAGTACTCACTTCTCCGTGCGTAGAAGACGCCGTCTTGCAAGTCACTAAAGAATCGCCCGAGATCAGAGAGACATTGTTCGAGTACCATGGTTTCACCCCGGTCCCCCGAGCCACTACTCTCATCGAAGACGTAATACCGGTCCCCGTTTGAGCCCCTCTCTTCCAATCTACCCCGGGCCTGAAGGGCAAGAATTTGCTTTCCCAAGAGCTGCGTGGATAAAAAAAAGCATCTTTTTATTCGACGATATTACGATGAGGATGGTATATCCATATCAGGACGTTACCGCAGTTACCGTGTCCACCCGGACAGATCTGACTAAATCTCGTAAAATTTGGTAAAAAGATAACTAATCAATTTAAATAACTATACAGTTTACTAAAGCTAATTCATGTAGATCAATAACAATTTTTGGTTATCCCTGTGTGTTGATGTTGTTGATATTTTTTGTTTAAGTTAACTCATATTCAAAAATGTCTTTTAAAGTTGCAAATAACTTTACTTGTGCCGATATTTTTATATATTTTTTTCTGTCTTCTCTTTTTTTTTTTACATTTTTGTCTTGCGTTAAAAGTTGATTTGCCACTTTATACTCAATACAATTCTTTATTACGTTTTATACGATGAGCTTACTACCACTTTCTTGTTAATCACTCTCTATTTTCTGTATATATGTTTTGTAAATATTGCAAAAAGTACTGATCAATACTATTGTAAAACGGGCGTGATTATTCCCAATACCTAAAAAGTTGACATGGGATCAATAAATTATATTGTCACAATGTGTGCGTTTGTGCGTTCATGGACATAATGAAACATGATAAACATGATGAAACTGCGACATCTTTCGCTTGATTTGCAACAAAATATATTTTCCTTTGTCATTGTCGATGAGTGATATAAAACAACAAAATGTGCTGCTATGAACTGGTAAATCTATTCACGGGGTGGGGCAAAATGACCATTGCCGAGGCATTATGCATTGCGCGAGCTGGGTATCTGTAATATAACCAATGTGCTGCTATGACCTGGTAAATCTATTAATGAGGTCATCTGTAGCTAATGAAATTTAACATGCATAAACTTAACGACAAGACAATTAATTTCAATTAAACAAACGCGCGCCTAAATGTACGTTAGTGTATTACGCAAGCGCAAAATTTTAAAATGTTCTAAATCGACTAAAAATTATAATGCATATTATGGTTTAGGCTATTTCTAGCATTTCAAAAAAAAATCGTGCGTTTTTACGTGCGTCACGCAAACGCAGCCTCAGAATTCCGCGCGTTTTCACTGGAAGAATCTGACACTACATACATCATATCATTTTGAGCCATGTTCACACAATAAGAAAGTCGTGCGGGGCTACGGGTGCGTGAAAGTTGAAAGTCCGCGCATGCGTCTATGCGTGTGCGAATATTGTAAAAGAAAAAAAACATGACGATCTTCAATCTGCCATAGCTCCTTGGGATGGCAAGTGTCCTCCATTTCTTTTTATTTATTCTGAAAGAGTGTAAGGTGTAGATGATATTTCATGTCTCATTTAGCCCTTTAGTACAACGTGACGTCATCATAATTTTATTGTCATATGAATTTTCATGTTTGACGTCATACGCTTTTTCCCCCTTTTTTCAGTAATCCTGAATCACTTTGGTTTCGAATATCAGTATGTTGTAGCTGAAACATTGCAATATGGTAGAAGTTACCTTAATTTTTCATTTTGATGACGTCATGATGGTGTAAGTCTCAATTATAGGCATTAATGTCAAAATGTGACGTATGTACGCGTTATGTCAATGGAAGAGGCATTTATTTCCAATCATGAGTCTACTAGCCATCAAAAATGTGATCTCCAATTTGTAATCAGATGTTGGGATCATGGCGAAATTTGAACTTGAATACCATTTTCTGAATCATTTTAGCCCCTTTTTCTCCTTAACGTGTAAAGTGAATTGGAAGAATTATGGATGAGTTGGTTAAGACGCCGTTTGTAGCAACGCGCGACACCAGTTGGAGTCATTCCTTTTGCAATGTCATTTTTGCTAGCTTCTTCTGTTCTATCCCTCAATTTGTCCTTCTATTTGAGATTCTCTTTCCCATTTTTTTCTCTCGCCTCTTTATCTTAAATGACTATTAACACGTTGTTAGCACAGACACGTGATCATTTAGTCAAGTCTCTAAAATGTAAGTATGTTGTAGGTCCGCTATGAGCTTCCTTGAGCGGTGCTCCAAATTAACTAAAAATTGTTTTGCATATTATGTTTCAGACCATTTCAAGCATTTAAAAAATTTCCGCGGGTGCTCGCGCGTTCGCGGGTTTTTACGTGGGTAACGAAAGCGCAACCTCAGAATTCCGTTTGTTAACTAGATTATTGTTTCTGACACTACATACATCATATCCTGTCATTTTGAGCCATGTTCATGAAATAACAAGGACGTGCGGGTGCGTTAAATTTGAAAGTTCGCGAACTAGTCCGTGCAATATTTTTCAAGCTCATGGAATGGCCGTGCCGTCATCTACGAACAATTTAATGAAAATCTAGATTGGATGTAGCGATCTAGGACTGACCATCTATAGGTAATGAAATATGACGTACATAAAGTTAGTGACAAGACAACTTTTTTTTTGCACATTTTTAACGTAATTTCAAGCATTTCATAAATTTCCGCGCGTTCGCGCGTTTTTGAGTGCATTATGCAAAGGCAATGTCAGAATTGCGCTTTTTTTTCACTGAATTAATGTTTCTGATACGTTACTAATGGTAACCCCAAAGCTTGTCCGAGGTTTGTCCGAGTAGCAACAGCAAATAGATTCAGAGTGCGTTCCATCCATTCAAACCGAATCACGAAATGCAGGTGGATGTAATACTAGTAACGCGTCACCAGGCAGTTAAGGGAAAGTTGTGCATACATGACGAAAATGGCTTATTGCAGCAAATTGGCAGATAATCGTAGCTATTAAATAACGATCGATAGTGGTATCCTTCAATTCTTGGAGAGAGAACTTGTCAGACCTTGACTTAAAAAAAATGATATATAGAAAGCGGCGTTGGTAAGATCAACCCGCCAGTGTATGCAGGATTATGGCTTGTTAGCGCGTTGTCAGGAAAATGCGGGATTATCATCTTACGCGCTGGCTTTTGTGCAAAGGGCGTGCTAGCCACCGCCATCATATCCGATAACGGCGGCTAGCTCTCAACGATAAGAGTGCCCTTTTAGATCACCGACCCGTCAGACAATGTCCACGATGTCGAACCGCGAGGTAGGCCTAACCTCTTTTTTGCATGTTGCAAAAAGGGCCATAATCATTTCATTGCACCCACAAGGAGCTAATCTGCAATAAATATTCCGCGTTTCTATCCGGATTTTCCATAAATACAAAATTGGGAGTAAAACGCGGTAATAATGCAAAGGGACAATAATTAAGCCGTTTTCATTAAGTGTGCACAATTTTCCCCCGAACTGCCTCGTGACGCGTTTTTTCACTTCACCTGTATTTCGTGATTCAGTTTCAATGAATAGAACGCACCCCGAATAAATTAGTTGTTACTACTCGGACAAGCTTTCGGGTTACCATTAGTAACGTATTGTTTGATCGATGTGAATAAGATTTGTATAAATAACGAGAATTGTCTATAAAGTGAAAGGTGTTAATTGAAATACAACGTGGGATACACAGATAACGGCAGCCTCCAAGAGGCACCCTGTCTTGATGTAGTCTGATTTGTACTTTCATTAACACGATCATGTGGAATATTTTCCAGCATATTTTGATTCATGAAATGATGAAATGAATGTACTAAAGTGCTTATGCATAGGTTTTAAAAAACAACTTTTGATACTTTTGAAAAATAAAAAAAAAAGAAGCTGAAATTGACACATCATAAAGTCAAATGATTTCCTCGGAGCAGGTTTCGTGATTATTTATTCTTGTGATAATGAGATTTTTTCACCTTTGGATACATTTGAACGTAAAATTTCTTGTGTATCAGATAATCAATGCAGAATACAAGGATGACCAGGCCTGTCCATCCACAAGCAACTGGCATCAGAGTGTCAATAATAATTCATTATATTTCTGGCAGAAACGTGTGATCCACAGTGTTGTGTTCGTGCTATGCAGAATATACTTCTATACCGACATACTTGTGCCATTGTACTTCATGAACATTCATCAAACATGAATATTTTATAAGTTGAAATGTTTATACATCAAACTTGGATATACCTAATCCATGTAAATGTGAATAAGTTAACTGGTCAGTGTAACATTTCCCAGGGTCATGGCATGACCTTGTCGTCATCTACGAGCAATTTAATGAAAATTTATTACTTCATATTCCTCTAGATCTGATCATCTATAGCTAGTGAAATTTTACATGCACAAACATAATGGCAAAACAATTAATTTCAATGAAAAAAACGCGTGCGCACTTGAATGTTTGCATTGACGAGCGCGCATTTTTTTAAATGCTCTAAATCAACTGGAAGTTCTTTTGTATATGTTTTAGGCCATTTCAAGCTTTTCAAAAACCTCCGCGCGTGTATGCGCGTTCTCATGTTTTTCCGTGCGTAACGAAAACGCAACGTCTGAATCCGTTTTTACACTGAATGAATGTGTCTGACACTACATACATCCTGTCGTGTTAAACCATGTTCATGCAATGATAAGGTCGTGCGGGTGCGTCAAAGTTGAACGTCCGATTTTTTTTTTAAAGAGGCAAATCATCCTCACCTCGTATTGGTCATCCTTGTTATCCAAGAAGTCTGCTACTGTGTCAAAATCCAGACCAGCCCTTGCCACTAACTTCTTAAAATTCTCCTCGCTATGTTCAGCTGAAAGAAGAATGATTATTTCATCTCAATACAATGTGATTGAATTACACACACCACGTTTCATTACACTATATTGTATTTGCATTACTAATACCATCCTGAATACAATGTCTTGCATTCCAGGATTGCATTTGCCCCTCGATGAAGCACGGACAATACGTATTAGATCCATTTCAGTGATATAGGAACATTTTCGAGTAAAATCCGCTCCACAATTAGTCGATATCATAAATGGAAAGCTCTGATCGTGTTCTCACAAACAATATTAATCTCAAATCATCTATTGGGTTAATGATTTGAGCTTCAAAGACATTTGCTCTCTAAGAAACAGAAAAGAATAAACTTGTCAACACAGATCATAGTGAAAACGTTCTCCTCCGTTTTTTTTTCTTGTTCTCCTTGTTCTCCACCTCCTTTTCACAATTCTGCTTCTCTTTTCCCCATACCCTCCTATTCACCTTTTCCTCCACCTTCTCTTCCTCATCTACAACCACTTCTTTCTCTATCGTCCCCGAGCTCGGCGGTCAATCTCACTCCTCCCCATCTTCCCTCCCAATCTCCTAACCATTAACACCTGTGACTTACTCTGCTGCTTCAGCTCGAAGACCTTATCCACGAGAGGGTCAATCCCGGCGAGGGCTGGCGTCAAAAACCAGCCAGCCACCAAGAGAGCTGCAAAGAGAGCCAGTTTCCACCGCGCCATCGTGACCATGCCAAACACAACTTGTGTGGGTGCAGAAACGTGATCGAGATTATCTTAAATAGTCCCTCTGCGCCGCACCTCTCACCTCTCTCTATTCCTGTAGTTGACGTCTCTGTTGTCTTATGGATGACGTTTTCCGACTGATAAGGTCGCGAAGGGTGTTGCGAGAAATGTGTCCATAGGAGGAAGAGATCTAGGGGCGAGGAAGAGAGAGAGAGAGAGAGAGAGAGAGAGAGAGAGAGAGAAAGAGAGAGAGAGAGAGAGAAAGAAAGAGAGAGAGAGAGAGAAAGAGAGAGAGAGAGAGAGAGAGAAAGAGAGAGATAGAGAGAGAGACAGACAGACAGACAGACAGAGAGACAGACAGACAGACAGACAGACCGATACAGACAAACAGAATGTTAGATAGAGACGGCGATTCAGAAGATGCAGAGATGATCAGAACAATAATACAGATACACAGAAAGAAAGAGACATATAGCGCCATATATAAAACAAACATCATATAAGATGTGATAATGTAGGACAGACTCCAATCATGACAATGCTGACATTTCTTACGTAACAATCAGTGTTTGCTTTACCCGGGCTATCATACAAAGTCAAATAAACATCGAGGTATGTGACCCAAGCCCCATCTTCTCAGATAAGACTTAAACAAGAAAGGTAATAATTAATCGGATATTCTTTTTGTTAATTTTGGTTGCCTGCCGTATCGTCTGTGATAGGGAGACATGATCACGGACATGAACAGTGTCTAGAACGCGCTGTTTGCAATATCCTTATATGGAAATAATTCCATTACTGCAACCTATTGTCATTGGCGTTTCAATATTATTCAAATATCAAAGACGATCTGAATGATAGGGAAACATAATCACTCACATGAAAAGTATAGCGCTGTTCGCAATGTCGTTAGAGAAGTTATGTACAAAATATTTCCTAATATGCGATTAATTATCATCAGAGATTATTATCAAGCCCCGACATGCCCGATATTAAGTTAGAAACAATGGCCCGTATTAGCCTATGGGCCAGAAACCGACAGGATTCGTACTCCAGCCACTTAGCCAAAGTTTTAAACCTTGTTTTGTGGTTGAACCTAGACCGCGTACTTAACATAAACTAACTTTATGGGGCGCAAATGAATCATCTCATGTTATCACAAAATCATTTATTTTCAAAGAATGCCAACAGCGGATGATTTCAATTACTCGCTGTGATTTTACGTGGACAAACTCAATATACCATAGTGATTCCGAGGACAAAATCAATTATATTGAATCAATAATGATATTTCAACTTGTTTTATTTGGCGCCCCATGATGTTACCCCAGGTTTAGTTCGCGTAGTAAGTAAACAATCATTGTGAAAATGGGTCAAGGACATACGAAGAGCTCCATTAGATCCATTTTTCATCGAATTTGATTTTTTTTTGTCTCAATGTATAGATTTGAAATAGCTCTATAAGATGATACCAAAGAACAGTTGAAATTCATATTACAAAGTGAAAAAAATGGCAAAGAAAAATCACATCTTTGTCAAAATATGAAGGCAGGTAGATTTCCTTTATACCCAATTTTATGTTCACATGGTAGGATAGTATATCATGACAATTTAGTTTCGCAAGAGAATATTGCAATATGGTAGAATAAAAAAAGTCGATTTTCTCAGAATGGTCTAAAGTGGATCTAACCCCTTTTGCAAACAACCTCTTCATATAAGGTGCGGGGTCACAAAATGACTATTTGGTTTGCTTGTTTATCAGGCTGACATTCAAGGGCCACCGCATACGACACGATCCGATTATTCGTACGACTCTACGACTGGCTGAATCGCAGGACTCGGCCATGTGATTTGTACAAGAAAGTGACGTCACTTTTCCAGTCGAAGGCCGTTACGATAGCACAATCGAGGCAAAATCGGCTGTGGTGGCTTCAAAACAAGGTGAACGAGAAAAACTTAATCTCCTAGACATCAAATTTGGCAATTACCAATAAAAGCCAGATGCGATTTGTTGTGTGTTTGTTTTTAATACTTTACAGTGTCTGTCCCATGAGACTAGGTTGAGAGGGGTGTAACAATAGCCCTGGTCACTGAATTCAATAAGGTATTAGGCACACATAATGTGCACCATCTCCTGGGGAATCTTCCTTGTCTGCTGCACGATAGCAGAAATCGTTCTCCTTCTACCAAATTCCCATTTATACTCCAGGGTGAAGAGCAGAAATGTTTAAGTATCTTCATTGATTGATTGGTTGATTGATTGATTGATTGACAGATAGATTCCTTTATCATCTCATAAGCAAACAACTTTTTAGATTGGTATACCAATATCGGAAAATGGATTTATGAAAATGAAAAAGGGGGCTAAGAGGCCTTGTACAAAGAAGTGTTCTTAACTGTACAGATAAACTAATGTGAAAGCAGTACATTTTACAATTATATTCAGACAATATGAACAATATGAATTGACAATAATTAAGAACGGCAATTATTATTTTAAATTAATGCTTTATTTCTCTTTACCTCTAACCTACAGTCCGGCTTTATTTTTTGCAATTTTGAATAAGTCTGAAGACAAAAACATGTTTGATTACACGTTAGGCTATCCCATCTACGTTAAATGCACACATGGCCAGATTCACAAAAAACACACACTGTGTTACATCTTAAATCGTAATGGGTTCTCATTAGAGACATTAGCTAGTTTGTTATTTGCATTGACCTACAAGCTTAGGATTGTTTATTGACTTGCGTGACGTAATGTGAACCTTGCTGGGGGTGGGTAGGGGTGTAAGGGGGGGGGGACGATGAAGACGAATATGAGAAAAGTGCACATAATCCACAATATTTGCTTCGATCACGTTGATTATTGATTGTACGACAAAAGTAAAGGAGAAGTGAGAAAGGAAACTATTTGATTATCATCATATCATACCATTACCATGATTACTATCATCTTCATCTTTATCATTATTATCATCACTATCATCATCATCATCATCATCAATGTCGTTAAAATTGTCGTCGTCATCGACGTCTAAATCATCATCATACCATCATCCTCCTCCTCATCATCATAATCATAATCATCATCGTCATCATCATCATCATCATCATCATCATCAATCAATCACCATCAATCATCTTCATCATCATCAGTAGTAGAAGTAGTAGAAGTAGAAGTAGTAGCAGAAGTAATAATAATAATAATAATAGTAATAGTAGTAGAAGCAGTAGTTGTAGTGATAGTATCAGTTTAAATAAAGCAACAGATATATTTGCCGCTACGGGAAACAAATGAAAAACACGACACAAGAACCTTTGAGATAAATTGATCAAGATACATGCATCTGTGTTTTATGTTGAATAACACTTTTATTCAATTATAATTCCAACACAATACATATCAACAAAAATATATAACATGATTCGACGAAACAATATCAAGAAACTTCTTTTTCTCCACTCGTCGAAACTCATGTCATGTTTAGGATATAACATGCCTTCCACAAAAAAAAATTAACACACGTGAAAATTAATCTTTTTGGATCTACTGATAGGTTTCAATATCATGTACAAACAAGACAAAGGTAATTGTACATACATTTGTAGCTGAAAAGGGGAAAAATTGTGTGCCACACGTCATTTACCTCCACAAGTAATATACACATCCGAAAGGGCGACGTTTTATTTGGCAGAAAATGGGCAAATTGTCATAGTAATTCATTAAAGGAAAATTTCGTTCCAGAAACTGAGCCCGCGTATTTTCAGGCTGTTTTTTTTTTCCACTCAAATACTGAGCGGCGGTACTCTCACGCAATCTGCTATACGGACAATTGACGACAGGGGGTGTTTCACCAAGCTGTTCGTAAGTTACGAACGACTTTACGAACGACTGGTGATCCCTTCTTGTGCTAAATCACATTCTTAATGATTTTGATTCCCATCAGCTTAAGTTGAAATCGGATGTTTATAAATGAAAATTATTGTTGTTAACAAGTGTCTGATTTATACAAAGCTTATGATTTGTCAAATTTTATTAGATTTGTTGAAAATTGACTCCCAATATGTTAAAACAGGAACAAAGTGTGGTATTGTAATTAGGACAAGAAGGGATCACCAGTCGTTCGTAAAGTCGTTCGTAACTTACAAAAAGCTTGGTGAAACACCCCCGGTTATGAATGAACTTCGAATTCCTTATAGGACACAATTAAGCCACACCCATTTGGTTACTTCAGAAGATGACATCTTAACTGGACAGGTTTCACAAAACCCGAAAATCTATCTATAAGCAAAGGATTTAAATGTAGTGTTAAGACCTATCTCTTCCAGAACTATAACTACAGGACGGTCTGATTGCACAGTGAAGTTCACACTATGCCCAGTGCCTGGGTGTGTCTAGAACATCTTCTTTCGTTTTTTTTTACTACACAGGTGAAATAAATCTGCCTGACTCTCTTCGATGAATGGTGCCTTCAAGCTCCCTGCATGGTCATGATGGTAATATAATATAACAAGATGCCTAAATAGACCCGGTATCTTTAGTGTGTCTAAAACTTTCTCGCACGTAAGTCACTCAAATCCAATAAAGCAGGAATTGATCTGGCACCCAAATGGTAAGAAGGCGCTATGTGTAGATATTACCTTGCCCAAAGCGAGAAATTACATACAGTGCGGTGTCCGCCTAGCATGCTACAACTACATACGGTAATATAAAAGTACATTGCATTGATTAAAATGAACGTCCGTTTTCTTGGTGTGTCTAGAACTTCTTCTTGAACTTTCCGAAGAAGATCTTCTCCAGCCCCATGGTTGGTGCTTCGATGAGGAGAGACAGGATGAGACTGGAGAGATAGGAGAAGACCAGGTTCCCTACGAACAGGTACGCCTTGGAGGAGGGGGAGGAGAAGTGAGATAAGATCATTATGTTAGTTACCCGTTAACCGTAGTGTATTCCATTTGCAGTCCTAAACATAAAGTTGTTTGAATAACAGGAATGATAAAATAAGATGTGATATAAGAACTCTTTTCAGAAAATAGGAACTGAAATCTTATATTTAGTAAAAATGTATTGTCCTTTTATTGATCATGTCTAACTCAATTGTTGATGGTTTGTTCAATTCTCTAGTCCAGTACGTCTATGGTTATGCAGACCTTTGATTTAGTAACTGATAATGTAATATTGCAATGAAGTGCATGTACCAAGTAGAGCTATGTCAAGCACATAGTGAATTTCACTCAACTTTGTGATGAGATTGTTATGTAAGTTACTTGGAGATGTCATTATTGAATTCCATATTTGACTCCCGTTTCAACAAGGGCACACTACTGATTATGAAGAAGTGTTTTTTTTTAGTTCATGGACTTTTTAAAGTATACGTCGCTGCTAAGTTCCATATGAATAATGGCAACGTGAATATCATCCGCTCTTCTGTTTGTCTGCAGAAGAAGATGACTTCCGTTTTCTTTCCCCAACTATTTGTGATTTATTCCACTACTTACATGACTTAGTACACATTGGATTGATCCTGATCAAGTCAGTGCAAATTCATTTCGTTCCACAAACGAACAAGATCAACTTAATTTCACAAGGGAGATACAACCTTATAGCATTGACCACGTTCATGATCACCCCATACGTACTGTACTAGTCCGTTTTAAGGCCACCGCAACCCACACGATCCGATCACGGGCACTACTCTGCGACTGGCTGATTCGCAGAACCCGTTCATTGGATTCGTGCAAGGAGATGACGTCACATTTCCAGTCCTAGGCTTGTACGACTACATAATCGTGGCAAAATTGTGGATATATCCACTTACCAGTGTGACGTAGCTCATGTGAGTTAGGACTTTATCTGTGAAGTTCTTGCTGTATAGGATGACGGGATGGATGAGATAGGCGCAATAATTTAGACGGCCCAGTGGTATCCAGAAGTTCCAGCTTAGGAAAGCATTAATCGGTCCTGAACAGATGTTAAAAAGTTCACATCATCATTATTTCATTTTTTCATTAAGAATCAGATCGATCAACAAAGGTGCCAGGATTAAGCTCCAGCTTAGGAAAGCATTAATCGGTCCTAAACAGAGTTAAAAGGTACACATCATCATTAATTCATTTTTTTTCAGTAAGAATCAGATCGATCACAAAGGTGCCAGGATTTAACAATCGGTCAGCCTTACGTCCAATCAATCCATTCGATAAATCAACTAGCACATCAATCAAGCAACTGACAAATGTTTAAACAATCAATCAAGGAACCAAATGTCCTTCTTATTTCACTGTTAACTTGGTCAATACAATTCACTATTGAATGATATGATTGAATGTGAATAAAATAAAGTGATGCAATTTACTCATTCAATCGGTCATTTTATTTTAACTTTTTTCATCCAATGAGTTCACGAACCCACTAACCAATCGATTATCAACATAACATCAATCGATAAAATGAAATGATGAATAGCTTGACGAATCAATCAATCGTCTCATCAAATAGATTTGTTATAAATCAATTAACGAACCGACGAACTAATCAGTCCATTACATTTATCGATTAATCCGTGATTTGATGTCTCAGCTGACAAATCAATCAAATAATCAATCGATAGACTAACTGAACGATAAAATAATAAATCAACTATCAAAACTCATTTCTAACAAACATTTGGTCGTTTGACAAATCAAGTCCACTTTGTGAATTAATCATTCATTACATCAATAGTTCAATTAATGGAGATATTGATCAGTCAATCAGAAAACAACTTATCCAATCGATCGATCAATCGATGATCCTACCTCCATATCCCTGTAGACAGGCAAAGATGACCCATCCAACGCCGATTCCCCACGTGACGCGACTAAAGGTCAGATAGCTGACCGCAGTGGCTTGGGGGAGGTCAGTCCGAGTGGCAGAGAACCAGGTCCCGTAGACTGGGAAGAACAGGCAGACCAGACACACCAACCAGCCCGCCAGGACAATCGGCTGCAATGCAGATGGAAGAGAGGGGTAGTGTCAGCGTAAAGGGAGAGTTACAGGGATTAGGGGGAGAGGGAATTAACAGTAAAACATATAAGTGCATCCGGGTCTGTATGGCCGAATCAAATGAATAACGAAGAGGTTTGGTTTATAGGAAAATAGACAGACAACTGTTTTAGCACCACCTTCTAAAGTCATGCACCAGACCCATGCGTCAACACGCCAATACGATGGCCTGAAATTCGGGCGGGGGACATGGAGGGGGGAAGGAAGTTACATACGTGCACTCGAGGCATCTGGTAACACAAGTTGAACATACGATACTACGGTATAACTGTACATTCTATTCGGGGCTGTACATTTAAGAGAACGTCAGGGATTGAGCCAAATCAAATCATGCACAGAGCGTCACTTACGAGCTTGATCTTGAGTTTCCTGCCCTTGAGTTTCCAGATGATGTAGCCTACCACCATGCCAACGAGGTAGGTCGGGATGCGGGTGTAAGGCTTCGCATAGGTGACGTCCGCAGTAGGGTCGTCGGGCACGTTATCGGTGTAAGGACTGTAGGTTGATTTGAGTGTGGAAATATGGACGGGATGGGTGAGAGAGGCGGGCGGGCGTGGAATGCAAGGTGGTAATATAAATTTTGTGCCATGTTGTTTTGTATGTAATTTCAGACACATTAAACGCTCAAAATAATGAAAAAACGTAACAATACGACACTTTTCCGATACAGAAATGTATGAAATCTATGAAACAGATGAACCCCGGTCGATCTGTAACTCGACATTGATTTCTTTGATATGAATTTAGCGATTCACGATATTATTTTCACTCTTTTGACCAGAGCGCATGGCTGCTGAGGTGACGCACCAAATAGAAGAGTGAATCATATTTTGAATAAAGGTGTGATACTCACTCCTGACCATTGATGACGTAGCCATAATGCCAACTAAGACCGAAGAGAGATCCAAGTGACACAAGCATTAAGGAAGTAATGAGAGCCATTCCTGCCTTCCAATTCCTGCATAAGAGAGGAGAGGAATCTTAAATACCGGACTGTGCAGATTAAGTTGTGTTAGACACATAGCCGTGAATCCAAACTACCGAGGAAAAAATGTGATTGATTTTTCAAATGAATTTACTGCTTTGAGCATGCTGAAGGATTTGCTAACAAATAGTGAATCGGCACAAGGTGCCTGAAGCATGTGAAGTGTAACAATTTACTAAATATCAGAGCAGTCTATATTTACAAATATAATTATACTACATCCGAATAGTCCTGTTTACGTGATTTGTTAATCAAGGTATGTTTCTCCTATCATGCTTTTAAACTGGCAAAAATGTCTTATTTTCTTAAATAGTGGTTAATAGTACTTAAATTTGCGTAAATATCGGTCATTTTTTTCTTGCATGAATTTGCATAATGAGTAGCGACAAGCTTGTGCGATGAGTCGTTACATAACTTTGCGTGGTACATATGGTAAGTATGCCCAAAATCCAATATAGCCGCCAACATGTATATAAAGACTTTCTTTAGATATGTTTCCTTGTTTCCTATCAGTCGTAGTTGTGCAGAGGTTTGCTGGACAAAAGAATGTCTGCAGGAAAGACAAACATTACAGGGGTTATTCGAGAATACAAACAACGATCATTAAGATAGCTGCCATTTCGTTGTGAGAGTACCAAAAAAAAAATACATAGCTTTCCGTCTTATTACAAACTTTAGAAGGCGCATACGTACTTGTCCAGCAAACCTCTGCACAACTACCACTGAAAGGAAACAAGGAAACAAGGATTTGAGAAAGAAAACTAAAGTACGGGACATAGTACAGGAAATTAAATCAAAGAAATGGAGGTGGGCTGGTCATCTGGCCAGGAGGAAAGATGACAGATGGACATATAAATTAACCATCTGGACCCCCAGAGCTAACACCAGAAGAAGAGGCAGACAAAGTAGGAGGTGGATTGACGATATTAGAGAATATGGTAGTGTGACATGGAAACGAACGGCACAAGATAGATAAAGATGGAAAAATGATTAGGAGGCCTTCCTTCAGCAGTGGAGAGAAATAGGCTAAATAGAATAGACGTACTTGTAAATCAGGAAAATAATAAATGGGCTGATGATGAAAAACTGCATGTCGTTGGCAAGATACCACGCCCAAGCCATGCACTGCAGAGGAGAAATAAGACGTAGAGATCTTTAGACATTGGGAATTCAAACAACTACGCAAATGCGGCTACTGGTATACGTTGTATGGTATCAATGGGAATTCCCCCAATGGAACAAGTTGTTGCTCATTATAGTTCCTTTCATCTGTTCATATCGTATGTCAAATAAAGCAGTCAAATTTGGCAGTTGGTAAATTTCTTCACTAGTGGGGGTTCCCTCAGTGTGGGTTAGTGAACAGGGAGATATTGTTACAGACTGGGTTATGACACGCTTATCCTAGCTCACATTTTCGCCCCATCTTACCGATCGCTCCAGGGAATTCGGCCAGGGGTACAAGTTGTTGATGTACATCATATGCGTCCACCAATTCCTGCGGCACTCGGACCTCGTGTACTCATGGAATCCGTCCTGGTGAATCCCGAGACCAAAGTGCGGATATAAGAGCGCCCATATACCTATCGCTGCCATGTAGACAGGGGTAAGGCGCCACCAGCGATGGAAATAGAACAGTCCCCAGAATTTGGCCCAACCGCTGGTGGACGTCTTTTTCGTCTTCTTGTTGTTGTCGTCGTCGCCCTTTTCGTACATGCCATCGATTGCCTTGAGCGTAAGGAACGCGACGAGAAAGCCACTGGGATGATAAAAAGTTCAAGAAAGGCGAAACGAGAAAGTGAGAAGCCCACTCATTACCCTTACTCGCTTTTAAATCAACAAAAGAAAGTTGAAATTTAGCTCCGGGCCCCGTTTGCATAACTTGCCATTAGTGGAAACTCTGCCATTAATGGTAACTACTATAGCAACATTGCTTGACAGCCAAACAAATTTAAATGTATATACTGTACTGGGCAGACAAAGAGCCGTCAAAAGGGTGATCGTGAGCAATCTTTTTGCCAATGGTTTTCAAAATTTGCTGAAAGTTATTTGCCCTCATTAAATCCACAATAAGAGTGATTACTGATTAAATCTCAAATCCTCAACATGTTCGTTGAGGATTAGACATGCACGCACATACACTCACACACGCACACACACATCCACACACACTCACGCAGGCACACACACACACACACACACACACACACACACACACATACTCTCACACACACATGTTTACCTGAGCACAAAGAAAGTGTCGACAGAAAACGAGCCGTTGATGATGGCCAGGAAACCGAAGCTGCCGGGACCGAAGGCAATATTCAGGATCTCCCATGGATTGTCTAGAAAGGGGCAAAAATGAAGTTTACATTGTCGCTAATAAGCTACACTCTAAGCGAAACAAATGTCTAGAAAGAGGATAAAAATGAAGATTGTATAATCGGTAGGCTTAACTCTTATTAGCAACATAGGCGCAATCTCTTTCTTTATCAATTTATTTTGTTTACATCCGTTCTTACATACTGTATTTATCATGTGCAAATCTCCGCTCCATTTTGAGTTTTAACCTGTGAGTTATCATCAATCAAACGTGTTATTGTCTGTCGTAACGAGAAGTGCTTTCGAAAGCTCGAAACTATAGTGAACTTACGACGGGCCTATCTGTTAATGGGGTGAATATGCGAGTATCTGTTCATGTATTTGATAAATAAAAAAGGACCAACGCAGTGAGTCGGTGGTGTTTAAGAATACTGCATGCAAAGGAGGCATACCGACAAAATAAGAACCCCATCATCCCCATAATCACCACCTCATCATGCCCCAAACAAGAAGAAAATAAGAAGGTACAGAAAAAATAAGAACCTCGTCATCCCCAGCCTATCCCGCTCTCTCTCTCTCTCTCTCTCTCTCTCTCTCTCTCTCTCTCTCTCTATCTATCCCTCTCTATCTCTCTCTGTCTCTTCCTCCCTTTCTTTCTACATATACATGATATAAAACGAGACATATTTGTGGGTGGGTATTTAGGGTGGTTTGCATTGGCAAATATATGCACAGGCATGGGCTGGTAAATGTACGGTGACACCATGGTCCTTCCATGGTGACACCATCTATTCATTAGAAATTAGAGGCACGCTCAAAAAGGTTCTTAGCGCAGCTACAACATACTAACATTTCAGAGATTTGCCTAAATGGTCATATAATCCACCTAAACATAATAGGCATTTTAGATAAAAAGGCGAGAGAAAAAAAATTGGGAAAAGAAAATCTCAAAGAAAATGACAAAGTGGGGGAAGGAACACAAGAAAGTGGTAAAACAAACATTGCAAAATGAATAAAAAATTGACCCTACCCACTCCTGGAATCAAACCGGGGACCTCGAGATCTTAAAACAGCGCCTTACCCATTGAGCAGCAAATCTACCCATTCACTTAACACGTAATGCCCAGCAGGGGCTAGAATGATTTAGAAATCAATATTCAAGCTGAAATGTCGCCATGATCCCGACATCTGATAAAACGCAAAGACCGCAGAGGCGATAGCTAGTAGACTCAGCTATAACATACTAAAATTTCAAAAGTAAAAGATTTAAATATGAGAGAAATACAGCTCGTGGAAGATCGTCATGCCATTTCATGATTGGAAATAAGTGCCTCTTCAATTGACATACGTCACATTTTGACATTAAAGACAGCCAGTCCCTTTTTCAGATCACCACAAAACCATAGAAACATTAGCAAAACATATAGAGAAGTGTTAGCAAGCTCTATATTCACAATTTGAAACTGATACGTAGTGTAAAATTCAAATAATGCACGTAAACAACGTCTGATTAATAGTCTTTACCTCAGGCTCTTAGCAGTTTGTGTTGAAATATCTGCTTTATTGATTAATCTGTTTATTAAATTATAAAACGCATTATGAAAAAAATTGTTCTATAGAAGGAATCATTTCTAAAGTTTGGTAAGTACTCATAAAATTAGGATTTCACACATGCATAATTATCACATAGATACTGTAACTAAGACTAATACTTTTTACGTAGTACGAAAAAAGTCGGTTTGAAATATAACGGTTGAAATTTTTACATACACAGAAAGCTTCAACATGCTATATTCTTAGAAATGGTCTTGAATCACACTTTCTTCAATTTACGATCGTGATAGACGATTTCAAATTTTAAGCTTGCAAAAGGGACCGACAATCTTTAATGCCCATAATCAAGGTTTATACCATGATGACGTAATCAAATTGAAAAATGAAGGCAACCTAACCCATAGAGCTAATGTCTCAGCTACAATATACTGACGTATAGAAGAAAAATGATACAGGATTACTCAGATACGCTCAAGAATTTAATGTCATGCATGAAAATTCATTTTTTTTTTTCGATTCGTGTGGCAAAGAAATACGGTTTGTTATTCCGAAGGTTCGTTAGTCCGAAAAAGAAATAAGGTTCGTTATCCCAAAGGATCGTTATTCTGAAGGTTCGTTATTCTGAAGGGTCGGACTAATGAACCTTATTTCATTTTCGGATTAACGAACCTTCGGAGTAACGAACTTTATTTCGTTTTCGGATTAACGAACCCTCGGAATAATGAGCCTCATTCTATTTTCAGATTACGAATCTTCGGAATAACGAACCTCCGGATTTACGCCACAAATGCTCGGATTAACGAACCCCTTTTCGTTTTCGGACTAACGAGCATCGAGGTAAAGGCAATTTACGTGTTTCGGAATAACGAACTGTAACCGCCTTATTCTACATGTTATACACATAATTCGTACAGAGGAGCATTGTGTTTGGTGCACAAAGGGCTAACGAAAGGACACCAGCATATTTCTTACCAATGCGAAAGATGACGAACTGCAGAGAGTGGCCGAGGATGACCCAGAACATGCTGATGACCCTAAGGCCGTTTAGCACACCCATCGTGTTCTTGTTCTTCTTCGCGCTCAGAATCTTCCGTCCGTTGTTCACGGCCGAGAAGGACAGCATCAAGGCATGCAGTATAGCTGTACAAGTCAAGACAAGAATATGTTTCATGTTGCATGGAACTAGCTTACACGATGATCATGTGGGAAGTGTCTGTTGTATCAGTCGCTCAAAAATAAAACACAGCCATACTATAAGTGTTACAGTACACCATGTAACAGTCCTTATTAAGTACTTTTCAGTTATTCTTTTGGAATAGCAATGAAAAGGGCTGCTCAAAAAGCAAATGAGGAAAGGGAGAACGAAGATGGTGATAGTCCTTAAAGGGACATTAAAAGTTAATCTCTCGAAATAATTTTTGTCTTTGAATAGTTTTGTCTTCTTCCTTCCTTTTCTTGAAAAAACGGCGCATTTCCCGTGTTCAAACTTATTCCAGACTCATTTCTTATAAATATGGGTATGAAATTATGCATGATTTTGGTGTGTTTCCTTTGGAATAAGAGTGACCTACCCCACAGGAGTGTTCCGTTGTTTTTCTTTTCGTTCTCTGCAGCCGTTTCGACGTCCATCTGCTCCATGAGTTTCTGTGGGGGCGGGGTCAGCGCGATCTCCTCCATCTCGCCACCATCGGCTTTAAAACCGCCATTGACCTTCCCCTCCTTCAGTAACACACCCGGGTTCTTCTCAAGGGCCGAGTTTAATGCCTCTTCGCCCTCGTCAATGGACCCTCCGTCCGCGGATGACGTGGCGATCGCCGAATCGCCGTCTTCGGATGTTCCGTCGGAAACTGGCGCTTCTTTTGTTGATAGCTTGCGTGCCTGCGCGTCCCAATCGGGCTGTCGTTTGACGGCCTTGTCGTAACGGAGTTTCCCGATGACCAGATCCTGGAGGAAGATCTCGTAGAAAGTCCCGATGAGGACTAGGAAGGCTATGAATGATAACGTGGCTCTAGGAATTCAAAGATAACCATGATAACGAGTAAGTTAATTATTAAAAGGTATATTGTGAATGTGTTCCAGTCATACTTATGACGTAGTAGTTGAACCTTCATGTTTATCTTGTCCATATTATACATTACATGTCACTGTCAACGTTAACCCGTTGTTAGTCAGAAAACCCTAACTATAAGTGAAAAATGAACATATGACACACGGCGAGTTGATATCCAGAATTAAATACGGGTTATATTCTTTAAGAATAATTTCCCCACTCAGCCACACTAGAACTAGTGCAAATGCAAACGATAAAAAATGCTTTATATTAAATGGAACATAGTACATTTCTGTGAACTTAATGATCACAACAACGATTCATGAAGGCGTTGTGAAAATTTCAATAAACTGTATGTAATCGTATCGATTGATTGATGTACACGTTTAACCTGAATCTACTGTTTGACGACTGAGAATGAGCTTAAACATTTCGATGCTATAGAAGCATCATGTATGTAATAAGTCAATGGGCTCTTCCTTACTTGGTACGGAGAGGGTTAAAGGTTTACTAAATTAGAAAAACAAGTGCCCCCTAATCTATGTACAATTATCAACTACAAACGAATTTCACATTCGTTGGCCGCACTTAAATCTCATTTTGACGAAAATTTGAAAAAAAAAACCTGCACGCCTCCAGTGACGTCAGAGAAATCAAAATGCCATAAATGCCAACGGCATGTACGTAAGTCAACAATAGACCATTTTCGTAATGTATTCACAACTTTCCCCCTAACTGCGTAGTAAAGCGTTATTTCATTCACCTGTATCTTGTCATTCAGATTTAATGGATGGAACTTTGAATCTATTAGTTGTTGCTACTTGGACAAACCTCGGACAAGCTTTGGGGCTCCCATTGGTAACGTATTGTTTGAACGGCGTGAATAAAATATTTTATTCACGCAGTTGGCACTGATGGCATTTTGACTTCTCATACGTCACTGGAGGCGTACGTTTTTTTCAAATTTTCGTCAAGATGAGACTTTATTGCGGCAAACGAATGTGAAATTCGTTTTTAGTGGATAATTTTACATAGATAGGTGGGAACTTATTTTTCTAATTTAGCAACCCTTCCATTCATGTATGTGTCTTACGTGAATGCGATGTCTGCGGTGGTCCAGGGAGTGGGCTCAGTACAGTCCAAGTAGAGACCAAACTCATTCAGGCCAATGACCTCATACAGAACTTTTAGAACAAAGAATACACAACGATACATGAATCGCTAAGTTTTGATGTATTATCGCCTTTTTGCTTTCTGCCTTTTCTGTCTGCCTGTACCCCCCCCCCCCTCTCCCGCCATTATTTCGACCTCCCTTCTCTCTCGCCATCTTTCTAATGAGGTCAATATAATTTATGATATTATATCCCCTCTATTTTTGTAATAATTCCAATATATGATTTATACCCCCATATAATACCCTCACCTCCCCCTCCCCCCTCCCTCCCGTCTTTATCTCTTCACCAATTAAGGCTTTTGCAGTTCTTTCACGTCAGGTCAATTCAATTCTTTATTCGTCATTTAAAAACAAAATAAAAAATTTTCATGGACAATTAATTCACGGTTTCGCCTGAAATCTGATGGCTCGTAAAGTGGGATTTCCTTGAACATAAGGTCCAATCTACATAAAAATAATATGTATTACAAATAAATGGGACCAAGAAGAACTTATACGAGTAAATTACATCAAACTGCGCACTGTTTTGAACAACTTAAATACAAAATTTATTGTATGAGAGACAATAGAACATGATACGTATCCATTGGTATCAGCTCCTTCAATGCTAAAACGAAATGTTGCGCCTAGATTAGTGTGCATGACTGTAAACGTAGCTCCGAAAGGGTTATCATTATACATGTTATACAGAGAGTTGAGACTTACGTATCCAGGAGATGACATTTACATCCTCCTCTGAACACGTGCTCGGCCAGCAGGTACCCCAACCAATCTTCTGGAGGTGGGGAAGAAGAAGAAGAAGAAGAAGAAGAAGAAGAAGAAGAAGAAGAAGAAGAAGAAGAAGAAGAAGAAGAAGAAGAAGAAGGAGAAGAGTAAGAGGAAGAAGAACAAGAAGGAGGAGAAGAATAAGAAGAACAAGAAGAAGAAGAAGAAGAAGAAGAAGAAGAAGAAGAAGAAGAAGGATAAGACGAAGAAGAAGAAGAAAAGGAAGAAGAAGGAGGAGGAGGAGGAGGAGAAGAAGAAGAAGGAGAAGCAGAAGAAAAAGAAGAAGAAGAAGAAGAAGAAGAAGAGATATATAAACGATTAAAGGGAGAGAGGGGGAAGAGGGAGGAAGGGAGAGAGAGAGAGAGAGATAAGAAGACAGAGAAGAGGGAGGGGACAACTTAATATACGTATACAATGAAGATTATTATTATTATCATTATTTATTTGATCATAAAAATAACATTTCATATAATAACCTCAGAAGAAACCTCAGGAAAATACACGGATGACAATACAAAGGACAATGTATAAGATTGTATGGATGACAGCGTGTGACTCAGTGCCCACAAAAGTGAATAATTCATGTTCCCCGAGGGCATGTGGGCTCACACACGCTGTCTCAAGATAAAAACAAAGAAGTAATACATGTATATTGGACAAGATGACACAAAATATCTAATTATTAAACGAAGAATGAGGCTAAAAGTAATTAACTAATGATAGAGTGCCGAAGGAACATTCATGATGAGAAAAATAGTAAGAAATCAAATAATTTTTAGCAATATTGCACACAAATGAGTTCAAATAGAATTTATATATAAATTAAATATGATTGCACTAAACATCCTGAAAAAGAAAGAAAACAACGACCATTATCAATCGCGCAGCGATATCCAATTTTTTTTCTTCTAGTCATGTCCGCTTTCGGTCTCATATACACTAGTATACTGGACCGGAAACGGATATGACTACAAACACAATTAAAATGTGGTTCTGCAGTGCATTATTTGACGACATTTCCTACTACATGTACACTGTTTGCATGGAGAATTGACGTTCATTTTTTTCTCCCCTCTCTTACCCGGTAAGCGATTCCGGCATAGCAGTAGCGACCGTCGAAAGGCGGTACTGGGTTTGTCTCGTTGAGGGTATCCTTCTTGGTGGAGCTGCAGAGCCAGTAGTTACCCGGGTCGATGAAGGATCCGGTGAGTAAGGGGTTGTCCGGGATGAAAGAGGCGGCAGCTCTCACTAAATTGGTGTGAACACAGATACATAAACACAACTTAGGTTTTAAAGAGTTACTAAATTAGAAAAATAAGTTCCCACTAATCTACGTAAAAATTATCCACTAAAAACGAATTTCACATTCGTTTGCCGGAATAAAGTCTCATTTTGACGAAGATTTGAAGAAAAAAAAAACGCACGCCTCCAGTGACGTCAGAGAAGTCAAAATGCCATAAATGCCAAGGGCGTGAATAAAACATTTAATTCACGCCGTTCAAACAATAAGTTACCAATGGGAACCCCAAAGCTTGTCCGAGGTTTGTCAGAGTAGCAACAACTAATAGATTCAAAGTGCATTCCATCCATTGAATCTGAATGACAAGATACAGGTAAATGCAACAACGCGTTACTACGCAGTTCGGGGGGAAGTTGTGAATAAATTACGAAAATGGTCTATTGTTGACTTCCGTACAATCTATGGCATTTTGACTTCTATGACGTCACTGGAGGCGTGCGTTTTTCAAACTTTCGTCAAAATGAAACTTTTTTTTGCGGCAAACAAGTGTGAAATTCGTTTTTAGTGGATAATTTTACATAGATTAGTGGAAACTTATTTTTCTAATTTAGTAACCCTTTAAAGTAAGGGGTAGCAAAAAATAATGATTACGGGCGATCATCACGGCTAAAGAGTAAATTCTTCGGCTATCACATGGTCCAGATTGGGGTTTAATTTCAACGATTGTCGCATGTTTTTGTGTATAGTGTAGAGGGTCTTTCGCAACCCAGTCCGGAGACTAGAGCCCTGGTCACTGGATACAAGAACATATCATGCACACATGTGTGCACCATCTCCACTCCCTCACGAGTATACCTTGCCCGCTGCACGATATCAGCGCTGGGCCAAGATCACTCGCATAAATCATCCACCTCCGACCAGATACCCACTTATACTCCTTGGTGGAGAGCAGCAATATGGATAAAGTAACTTGGTGCCATGGGTGGTGCCTTGAGATCTTCAGTCACAGTTCACAACCACTACACCACGACACGATGGTTCCCTCGTGGTATCCAGGAACCCAACAAGCTCCATGAGACATACAGACATATGGTCGTTGCAGAAAGACACTCCAGTGATTATGGTTTGCGCCGTCTTTATTAGTGATTCCTACCCTTTAACTGTGCATTACCGAATTGCCTGTACTTTTTGCAGACCTAAATATAGTTTTGTGTTAATGCCACAGCATACATACAACAATTACACAAAATTAATGTTGACGAACACCATTGTCACATCTGTTATTTCGTGTGTGTGTGTGTGTGTGTGTGTGTGTGTGTGTGTGTGTGTATGTGTGTGCGTGTATAGGGGGGGGGGGTCTTGTACAATTTCGTCAACGACAACGACAATTAAAATGAGGACAAGGATAACGACACTTTATGTATTAAACGTCGATATCGACATCAAAGGTAAAAATGATGAGGAAAACCATCCTACTCACTTCTCCGTGCGTAGAAGACGCCGCCTTCCAAGTCACTGAAGAATCGCCCGAGATCAGAGAGACATTGTTCGATCACCATGGCCTCGCCCAGGTCCCCCGGACCTCTACTCTCATCGAAGACGTAATACCGGTCCCCATTTGGGCCCCTCTCTTCCAGTCTACCTCGGGTCTTAAGGGCAAGAATTTGCTTTCCCAAGAGCTGTGTGCAAACACAGAACCGGAGAGAGATATAGTTTACGACGAAATGGGTGTAATGTTCTTTTGAATTTGGGAAGATCTTAAATAAGATTGCGGTGCATAAAACAAATTCAGATGAAAGATAAAGATGAAATAAAGATGAAACAGGAAACTTCACATAACAAACATTTATATAAAAAGAGAAAGGAAACAATATTGAAGAATAAGTTCGACAGCAAGAGAAATAATATGAAGGAAATAAAAGAAGAAAAGGAGAAAAAAAGAAGCGAAACATACAGCCGATAAAAGAAGCTGGATATAGTGTGACACATCAAATCAAAAGTAAAAACATTAGTTAAGATGTATAAAACTGTGATAACAAGAAAGGCTTTTAGAAGGGAAGAACATTACAAGATGGTGGCCAATTTTAAAATTACCTCGTATTGTTCACCCTTGTTATCCAGGAAGTCCGTAACTGTGTCAAATTCCAGTCCAGCCTCTGCTACTAAACCTCGGAAATTCTTCTCGTTATTTTCAGCTGTGCATAAAAATGTGTTGCCGTTAGCTTCCATTAAGATTATGTCTCCATTTCACACATCACATTAAATTAAATTATTACATAGCCAATTAGCTCTACATAGGGCAGTTTTTATTATGGTCGTTATTATAGTGATCAACATTTGAAGGTACATTATGTATTTGACTTATCGCCCACGAAACTATCGCACTTCAACATGCATATTATTCCTAATGCACGTCGTTTCTATTGTCGTCATACCGTATATGACATTGAATCAAATATTGAAGTACCTCACACAATGATATATGTAACATTTGGATTATATAAAGTATAATTCTACTTATGATTAGGCCTACAATAGTGTTGATTACAGATTTAGAATATGAGAGAAGATTGTGTATCCTGCTTTGGAAAAAATATTTGACATACTCGGGTTAGATGATTTAATCTACAAATGTCATTCACATTATGATTCATTTGGAAATGGGAAGCATGCATAAAACATAGCATGAATTTGAAAATTCTGTCTTGAAACTTTGAAGTGAATAACTTCATAAATAAGACATGCATGAAAGATGTCTCTCCTGCTGTATGTTAATCTGCCACCATTTACAGCAATGAATGTAGATATGATCTTATACTAATACATTCAATCATATACTTTCGTTTACAACTTATACCATGTATACCACTCAAGATCATGTTCACAATCATTACTATGCGCACCACCTGGCAATCACAATAATGAAATATAGTTCTCTCTCCGCTTTTGAAGAAAACCGACTATTTTGGAATATGATGAAATCATAAATGGCAAAATAGTGTAATATAATGTGATGCGTAGGCCCTTCGTAGTTCAGATTACAAAAACAAATTTCTTTTTCTCGAAAACATGATACGTTAAACGCATTGATGCTTTGAACGTCAATGACATTTGATGGTCGGAGAACAAAGTCAGAATAGATGTGAACAGAAATGCGTAATAACGATAATTTACTCGACCTCCTTTTCCTTCTCAGCAACCTCTTCTCTTTCATCCTCTTACTCCTCCTCTTCTCGCTATTATTTCATATCTAACTACCTCGTCCCCCTCCCCCCTCATCTTCACCCCTTTCTGTCTCCTCTCTAATCTCCGCACCATTTACCTACATTACACCCATGACATACGCGGTCGCTTCTCCTCCTCATTCCCCACCTCTCCCCTTCCCCAATCCCCCGACCATATTTTTCCTGACACCCGTAACTTACTCTTCTGCTTCAGCTCTAAGACCTTATCCACGAGAGGGTCGATCCCGGCTTGGGCCGGCGTCAAGAGCCAGCCAGCGACCAAGATGTGGGCTGCAAAGAGAGCCAGTGTCCACCGCGACGTCGTCACCATGATGTCTCAAAGTCGTTATGTGAGCAAGATGAGCGTCCACAATCGTTATCGTCTTAAACCCCCTGCTCCGCCGCACCTCTTTCCCTGCGGTTTGACGTTTGCTGTTTCTTATTGATGACATAAAGTCTTGCATAACAATCGAAACGGAGGTAGAACGTCCGTTTGGTGGCGTCGTAAGTAATATGTGAAATGAAGGGGTAGGGGTAAGAATCGGCCGCTTGGGCATGTTAGGTAGAACAGATCTACCAAATCATTCCATTGTACAAATCATTCGACCCTCTCATGATAATAACAACATTATCTTTTAACTTTTTTATTGTTTTGAAGAGATCATTAACCCGAGATAACGATAAACTATTTCCTGGGAGCAATAAAAACAAGTTGAGGTTGAATGAGATCATGATTGCTGTGGCCAAAGTGCATGTAAAAAAAAAATCATATGAGCAATAAGCAGCCCTTCGAACTTATCAACGCGTCATCCTTGGAATTGTTTGTTCATAAAGTGTGCATCAATTGTACGATTTGATGATAACTTGATATAAATGGTACATATAATGAGGGGAGAGAGAAAGAGAGTGCATAAGAGAGAGAGAGAGAGAGAGAGAGAGAGAGAGAGAGAGAGAGGGGGGGGGAGAGAGAGGTGGGGAGAAATGGGGGCAGAGGAAGAAAGAGAGAGAGAGAGAGAGAGAGAGAGAGAGAGAGGGGGGGGGGACACAGTGGGGAGAAACAGAGGGATGGGAAAAAGGAGAGGGAGAAATATACAGTGAGAGACAGAAACAGAGAGAGAGGCACAGAGAGAGAGAGGGGGGGGGGGGGACAGGGTGTGAAGAGACGGGGGAGACAGAGACAGACACGGAGACAGAGGGAGAGAGAGAGAGAGTGGGAAAGAAACAGAGGGCTAGCGAGTGTGGGAGAGACGGGGAGTGGAAAAGGGTAGGGGAGAGACAAATATCGGGAAAGAAAGGGATAGAAAGAAAGAGATGGGCGAGAGATAATAATCATAAAAAAAATAAATGGTAGTGTGTATTCATCAACCACGCTGTGCACATGGTACCGGGTCTTGCTGATGGTTCTTACGTAACGTCCAGAAACCTGTGTTTGCTGACCTAGCTATCATTTTAAAGACAAATACACATCGGTGAGATCGGAGACC
Organism: Arbacia lixula; assembly: GCA_963669155.1. Classification (NCBI taxonomy): domain Eukaryota; kingdom Metazoa; phylum Echinodermata; class Echinoidea; order Arbacioida; family Arbaciidae; genus Arbacia; species Arbacia lixula. The sequence continues at coordinate 15,445,304 of OZ022594.1, forward strand.
TGCGCGTTGCCTTCAAAGATAAGAATTAAACAAGAAAGATAATCATTAATCGGATAATCATTTTGGTGATGTAAGAATTATTCTCAGCACTTCTGTACTTCTCATTTACCTAGCTTGTAATGAGAGAGCGGTAGATTATGGGAATGACTGATCTGTCGCTCACAGTGCTTGTAAAGTGTGTTGGAACCCACATGAACGCTATATCTTTTGCGTTCCCAGACGTACGTGCCTCTCTAAAGCCGATTGATAAATCCTTTATCCGCTGTATAAGCCATTTCATAGTTACATCATGGTTGGACACTCCACCGAATCAAGAACGACTAGGGATTTGATCATGAAGCTGTGTAGGGGTATTATTTTACAAGCGTGCCCATACCAACAATAGAAGCAGGTGCACATGGTGGAATGTTCTTTCACTACCTTCTCAGAGCTGAATCGCTGTTGTCATATCTGCGTCATAATGGGTATAAACGTGGTCCACTATCTATGGATTTTCCATTTTAATCTGAGTGGTACAATAGACCGGTTGACTAACATATTCAAATTTTATGCGTACCAGTTTAACAAAGGTTGCCCCTGACAAGCGGAAACTTGCCCAAGGTGTGCCCGACATAGCAACAGCTAATGTAAGCAAAGTGGATTCCAAGTACTGAAATACCATTGTAAGGTACAGGTTAATGGAATAACTTGTTACTAGGCCCCGAGGGAAGAAACATCCATAAATAGTAAATTTTAAAATTAGTAAACCGGTCTACCGGCCCGAGCTCATTCGTCATGTTCGTACTAGTTATAATCTGCTCATGCGCACATTGCAACTAAGAACTCGTTTATTGATGCATTTTTGCACGTGTAACACACACAAATCCCATAGAGCAGGGGTTTGTATGACACACAAAGGGTCAAAGGTCATATTATCCTATCATGTGTGAGGGATCATGGCTTTGAAACAGGGGCGAATTGCTTTGCTTGTTTTTCCGTCTGACAATTCAGGCTGATGAGGTGAACAAGGATGACGTAAGCTACCAAAAATAACCATGACATCCTCAACAAAATTCAGATACGATTTCTGTTCACCCAGACCCCTTCGCCCAATATTTATTTCATTTTTTTTTCATAAGGCTGATATGGTAAACAAGGACGACGTGAGCTACCAAAAATAACCATGACGTCATCAACAAAGTTCAGATACGATTTTTTTCATGATTGAAAAGTACACGGGTTTGTAATCTTTACGAGAAAGTAATTATTTTCTCTGTCTTCATATATAAAAACAGCAATATTTCGCTGGGGCAATGATGAACATTTCTGTGTCAATGCATTGTTAAAAAGTAGAATTATCATATCTTGGTTATTTTAAGCATGAACACAGGAAAGGCCCGAGTGTGATAAAACCGAGTTAGAGAAACTGATTTAATTAAATAGACGAAGTGATTAGTATATAAAGGATCGATAAAATTGCATATTTTCTAACTCGTTTTATCTTCAATGCACACATAGACAGATACACACAGTTACAAACACTTAAGACTGTAGATGTTAAATCTTAATTGGTTTTCTAATGACGGGCACTAGGAAGGACTGTTGTTATCTGTTTTTTCTTGGATACCAAGGCTTGTTTGGTGATAATGGTGTTCTAGTGGGATAATTCGTAGGATTTGTGTGTGTGTGTGTGTGTGTGTGTGTGTGTATGTGTATGTGTCCGGACGAAGGGCGCGGGGGGGGGGGGGGGGGTGACGTCAAAAATGGTAGAATTAGCACGAGTTACAGGAAGTATACTGTACTGGTAAGACAAAATTGCGTTCAAAAGGTGATCGTGAGCAATCTTCTTGCCACTTGTCCTAAATTTATGTATTGTCCATTTTAGACACTTGCTGAAAGTTTTTTGCCCTCAAATGATCCTCAGTTGGAGTAATAAGTGATTAAATCACAAATCCTCAAATTGTTTGGGCCAAACATTTCGAGAATTTGTGATTTAATCACAATAACTCCAAATGTGGATCATTTGAGGGCAAATAACTTTCAGCAAATTTCTGAAATGGACAATACATAAATTTAAGACCATTGGCAAGAAAATTGCTCACAATCACGTTTCGAAGGCTTTTTTTGTTTTCCCAGTACAGTATATTCCCTTTAACGGGTGATGAGAAGTATCAAAAGTTAAAAAACAAATCAATACAATTGCCGATGAACACATGACACACAACGCAGAAATACTTGATATAGATTCATCCAAATTTTATGCATTGAGTCAGTGTCATGGCAATTCAAACTTATATGAATATATGGAATGATTGAAGAAGTATTACAAAGAAGGTGTGTAAATGTAATTTGTTAAAAGAGTACAAAACGTGCATTTGATGATACATTTTTAAATAATGACACTTATAATAAAGTAAAGTTCTCATCTAGTATTAAATATGTTACATTTTGCATACAAAAAATTAATGTACAATCATCTCCATCTGGAACACCCAAAAGTCATACATGTTAAGTACGGGAAGGGTGTCTTGAAGAAACAAAAGAAATTCCCTAATTAATATCAAATTGTTGTGCATCGTATATAATCATCAAAATCGATTGGACCAACAGTCTTATGACGTTTAAGAGCCCTTATAATTCGACAAGACATTTTATACAGAGGGAAACTTCCATAAATATCAAAGAAATATCCTAAAGTTGTTTTCAAATTGAGAATTCTATAAGCTTTTCTGTCATATTGTTTTATTTAGATTGGAACAAGTTGTCATTGCAAATTACTGTATGTAAATAGCCTAAATCTACATACACCTTTTCTCTAGCATCAACTATGTGCGTTAACTCTTTAACTGTCACATGCGACTTTCTCGCACGTATTAAAGAGTCACTCAATTCCAATAGGGCAGGAATTGATCTGGCCCCCAAATGGTAAGAAGGCGCTATGTGTAGATATTGTCTTGTTCACCAAAGCGAGAAATTGCACACAGCGCGGTGTCCGCCTAACATGCTACAACTACATCCGGTAATATAAAAGTACATTGCATAGATTAAAATGAACGTCTGTTTTCTTGGTGTGTCTAGAACTTCTTCTTGAACTTTCCGAAGAAGACCTTCTCCAGCCCCATGGTTGGTGCTTCGATGAGGAGAGACAGGATGAGACTGGAGAGATAGGAGAAGACCAGGTTCCCCACGAACAGGTACGCCTGGGAGGACGGGGAGGAGAAGTAAGATATAATAATATTTGCAAAGAAAGTTTAGGCATACACCCAGTAGTAAGGATAGCGTGCTCCATCCTGTAAATGAACAAAAAACAAGTAAGACAAAAATCTTGGAACCAGACGGGATTTGAACCTACAATCTACTGCTTACCGGGCAGTGATTTAACCACGCAAGATATCTCTAGTTCACGGGTCAAGACACGACAACATGGAAAACAAATACCCGAAAGAGTCTCATTTCATCTGACTCATCAATATTCATAGTAGTATATTCATAAGTGGTCCGCCGTAGGGACAATTCGGCAAGATTTCAGTGAAAGGGCCTTCTGGGGTAATTTCAATTTGCAAAGAAATTTAGGCATACACCCGTCTGGTTCCAAGATTTTTGTCTGACTTGTTTTTCGTTCATTTACAGGATGGAGCACGCTATCCTTACTACTGGGTGTATGCCTAAAATTTCTTTGCAAATCGAAGTTACTCCAGAAAGCCCTTTCACTACAATCTAGATATAATAATAGTTTACCAAATTAAGTCAGTTGTTTGATCCATGTCAATTTGCTGTATCATGCAGGATCCCAAAATGATCACTTTAAGAAATACCACGCAGATATGGAAACAAACAGTTAAGTCATGCTTAGATATTGCACAAATGATATCATATTAATATGATCTCGTTTGTAATATTTTCCTTTATGATTTTCATTAGCCACTTCCCCGACAAATATTTTATATATTTACGGACTTCCGTCATACCCTCTAATTACATGTTTGGTCCGAATATACTGCGCATATACCCATTTTATGTGATTCAAATTTGTAATAAGCTTAAGCAATTTGTGCGATTATCTGAGGTGTGTACACCTGTGTTTGCTTGTGTGTAGGTGGGTGTGCGTGTGACATGTATGTATTCACATTGATAAACGTGATGAGGTCTCCGTAGCCTTCCCTTGTACACAAGACATGCTAACCCTTGTGTTCTTCGTTAATTTCATGATAAATGTGTTGTACACTTAAATAGGTATTATATATCTATTTATATATTCGAATTTTATGAAAGTGATCGATACATTTAAAAACAAAATAAAGTTGAGTTTGAATTGAATTGGGCTTACCAGCGTGACGTAGCTGACTTGATACAAGACTTTATCGGTGTAGGTCTTGCTGAAAACGATGATTTGGTGGATGAGGTAGGCGCAGTACGTCAAGCGAGCTAGCGGGATCCAGAAACTCCAGCTGAGAAACGCATTGATGGGACCTGTAGAAATAAAAGACGAAAAGGACCATATCACATTAACGATCGATCAGATGATTTATCTATTTATTTATTCAGTTTTATTTAAACAGGGTAGCCCTTTCAAAATAACTGCTCTACCAAGGGGCCCTGCACAATAAAAATCACATTACATAAAAATAAATCAATACATAAATACAAACATATATAAATCAATACAACAACAAGTAATCATAATACATAGAAACAAGATAAATAAAATAACAAATAGTCATGAAACATATAAACAAGATAAATACAATGATAAAATAGTCAATTCAGACCGTATGAAAGAGGAACAAAATCAATATCTCATATCGATGATGTCTGTAATGTAAATAGAATTCTGTAATTGTAGTATATTGGATATATAAATATGTTGCATTAACGATTAATGTGCTGTAATGATAAAATCACATGGCAGCCTGATGTTCAGTTATGCAATCGATTAATCCATTAATACATTAATCCAGTAATTAGGCATACACCCAGTTAGTATTTAAAGGTGATATTCATAGAAAATCCAAAAATATGAAGATATTCATCTACAGAAAGCTTATAAGCCATACAATGAGCTCGGGTGACATTCAAACAATACATCGCTTTCCAAAAAGCGAAATTAGGGTGAAAACAATCACCGTATTCTCGGGGACAAATTTGGCCTACTGTCATCCGAAACGGCCTTTAGGTCTGACGTAAGAAAAGGGATGCGTTATTGTGCCTCAAACATGCCAATCCGCAACTTCTTTTCCTCCAGAAGCATCATGCATTGTTAATGAAACTGTGATGGCAGTTGCTAGTGGATTAACAGGTGTGATACACAATGGTCATTGTGAAGCGTATCCCGGCTGTGACGTACACACAACGCCACTTTCCCCGAGGCGATTTCGTAGGTCAGGAAGAGAGTCAATTTAGTAAAATTTGACTTTCATTAAACACAAAACTGAACACTTTCATAGCATGTTAGCTGCATAAATTGCTTTAATAACTCATTCAATTATAAAATAAACTATATTTATTTGATTTATTTCCTATGAATGTCACCTTTAAGATAGCATACTCCATCTGTAAATGAATGAAAAACAAGTCAGAAAAAGTCTTGGAAAGCAGGATTTTAACCTGCAATTGTAATCGTTTTCGTTATGCCAAAGATTTCTTTGCAAAAAAAAGGAACTATCAAACATGACAATCTGAATTAGATATGCAAGTTCACCAACATCTACCCTAACAATCGAACAAGCAACTAATGAACTAATCAATTGGTTAGTCAATCAAACAGAAACAATTCCAATCATTCAATCGATCGATCAACGATTCCTTTAACAAACATTTGAAAATCAATCAGATAGTCAATCCATCACGCTACAATATATCAATGCATCATTCAATCAATCATTATATGACAGTTGATTTATCAACTATTCAATTGAACAATCGATTAAGGACATCTAGTCGATATGTTGATCAACATAATGATTTGGTTAATTAATCAATCAATAGATTAATCCGTCAATTGATCAAACATTCTTTCTTCAATTGATGGATCGTCCATTCAATCAATCTAATTAAAATCTACTGACATCTCGAGCAAAAGATTAACAACATAAAATGGCCTTAAAGGGTTACTAAATAAGAAAAATAAGTCCCCACTAATCTATGTAACATTATCCACTAAAAACGAATTTCACATTCGTTTGCCGCAATAAAGTCTCATTTTGAAAAACGCACGCCTCCAGTGGCGTATCAGAAGTCAAAATTCCATAGATTGTACGGAAGTCAACAATAGACCATTTTCGTAATGTATTCACAACTTTCCCCCCTAACAGCGTAGTAACGCGTTATTGCATTCACCTGTATCTTGTCATTCAGATTCAATGGATGGAATGCGCTTTGAATTTATTAGTTGTTGCTACTCAGACAAACCTCGGACAAGCTTTGGGGTTCCCATTGGTAACGTATTGTTTGAATGGCGTAAAAAAAAATTATTTACACCGTTTGCATTCATGGCATTTTGACTTCTCAACTTCTTAACTTATTTTTCTAATTTAGTAACCCTTTAAGCGATTAATCAATCAATGAAACAAACAGCCAATTTATTAACTAAAAAAAAAAAGCAATATAAATGATTTAATCGATCAATTGATCGATGCAACTTTTAATCTATCAATCTTACCTCCATATCCCTGCAGACAGGCAAAGATCACCCATCCGATACCGATGCCCCAGGTGACTCGGGTAAAGGTAAGATAGCTGACCGCGGTAGCCTGGGGGATATCGTACCGAGTGAGAGACCACCAGGTGCCATAGACCGGGAAGAACAGACAGATGAAACACACACACCAGCCCGCCAGGACAATCGGCTGTAATCGGGACGTATTGGAAATTTATTTATAAACCCGACTTTACAAATTCAAATTCAAATGTATTTGAATCACATGCTTACAATAAAATGGTAAAATCTACCGGAGAAAAGAGAAGATTATTAAAAGCGATGTCATGAGAAGTTAAAGACATAAGGAGGTATGATTTTCATTTTCATTTTCGTTTAAATATGTTGAGTGCGTGTATGTTTACGGATGACCGAAGTTCATTGCTCAATGAGTTCTACACGAAGTCGGGAGGTTATTGCATTCACCTGAACAGACTCACAATTATACAGTGAAACATGTACACAAAGGCCACTCAAGGGAGTCAAGAAATGTGGTCTTTATAAGCAGGTGGTCTTTATTTACAGGTTGCTTTGATACAGGTTTCAATGAGAAACATGATTCAAGGGAAACATCATTATGGACATGTGGTTTATTATACGGTATATTATAAACAGTACAAACAGATATAACGGAGCGTCACTTACGAGCTTGATCTTGAGTTTCCTGCCATTGAGCTTCCAGATGATGTAACCAATCACCATGCCAACGAGGTAGGTCGGGATGCGGGTGTAGGGCTTGGCATAGGTGATGTCCGCGGTTGGGTCGTCGGGCACGTTATCGGTGTACGGGCTGGGTGGTAGGATGCGTTGTGGAATATTTCAGGCGAAGGGCAAGAGGGGGAATGGATGTATAGTGAGGTGTGAGAGAGGAAGAAAAGAAAAGGGAGGTTTATAAATCAAGGAGGTTACCTCGGTGAATATAGAAGGACAATGGGAGAATCAGGAGAGAGGGGCATGTCGAGAAAATGTGAAAAGAAAAAAGAGAAATTGCTGAGGATTAGCAAAAAGTGCAATGTACAGGAGTGTGAGGAATATGGAAGCTATAGATGCATTCAGATAAGTACATAATTCCTCGCGTACTCAAAAATAAGAATCATCGAATCATAACTGTACCGGATCTAGGGTTATGTAATCCACTAGATGTACATCGTTCAACATTAACGATAATGTCTTCTCAGGTTTCCATACTAGCACAAAATATTGCAGCGAAAAGTATTACTTACTCCTGACCATTGATGACGTAACCATAATACCAATTTAGACCAAAGAGAGATGTAAGTGACACGATCATTAAGGAAGTAATGACAGCCATTCCCGCCTTCCAATTCCTGTGTAAAAACAAATACAGAGCGAGCGAGCGAGCGAGAGAGAGAGAGAGAGAGAGAGAGAGAGAATGAGAGAGAGAGAGAAAGAGAGAGAGAGATAAAGAGAGAGAGAGAGATAGAGAGAGAAAGAGAGAGAGAGAAAGAGAGAGAGTAATTACATACTATAGAAAGAAGGGGGGTATGAGGGTGGGGGAGATGAGGATTAAGATGAGGAAAGAGAAATAAGCAGCCGCGTAGACGGGCGGAGAAAACAGAGAGGAAAATAGACAGAGAGAAAAGAAGAAAACGACATGAACGAGGCAATGATCAAAGAGGAACTGAACGAAGGGGGTAAATGTAAAAACATGAATAGACGACAGAGGGGGGGAACGAGACGGGAAGGGGGGGGGGGGATCAGAGGAGAAGAAAAATATATAAACATTTTATGACACGCGCAGAAGAAGCACATACACACACAGACACACACACACACAGACACACACACAGACACACAGACATACACACACACACACACACACACACACACACACACACACACACACACACACACACACACGCCCACACATATATGCAGGACCAGGCACATTCGTACACAGTATGGAAACACACTTAAACACACAAATACACATGTCAAAAGATTTGGAATTGTCTCAAAATGACCTTGAAATTTTGAAACGTACTTGTACACTAGGAAGAGGATGAAGGGACTGATGATGTAGAACTGCATGTCATTGGCAAGGTACCACGTCCAGCTCATGCACTGCGGATCAGAAACCAGCAGACAAGCAGACAAGAAGAAAGCAGGAGAGAAGAAAACAGAAAGACAAAAATCAGAAAAGAGTACCATTATGATACAGTATTGTCACACGAAGTGTTACTGATTTCTGGCTCTATAGAGCATCCCTGAAGTGAGAGATTTACAGGTCTGACATTCTCTGGCGGGCTAGTGTCGGGCACTCCAAATGAAAGAGTATTGAACAGCATTGAAATGGTATCGTACATGCAGTGTTAAAGGTTTCTGGTTGTATACAACATCCCTCAAGTGAGATATTTACTGGTCCGACATTATCTGGCGGGCTAGTGTCGGGCACTCTGAATGAAAGTCCCCACCGTGATCACGCGATGTCCTATACCCAGGTAGTTTAAAACTGGATAACAGCATGCTTATACAGTATGATAATTATGCCATGCATCAGTACTCTATTGTCCCTTACCGAATAATCAACCGAATTCGGCCAGGGGTACAGGTTGTTGATATACAGCGGATGGGTCCACCATGTCTCGCTGCACTCGGCCTTGTTGGTCTCATAGACAAAATCCTGGCGGATCCCGAGGCCAAAGTGCGGGAACAGGAGCACCCAGATCCCCATTGCTGCCATGTAGACAGGGGTGAGACGCCACCAACGGTGGAAGTAGAATAGTCCCCAGAATTTAGCCCATCCGCTGGCGGAATTCTCTTTTGACTTGGTCTCTTTTTTGTCGTTGTCGTCGATTGGTTTGTACATGCCATCGATTCCCTTCAGCGTTAGAAATGCCACGAGAAAGCCGCTAAAGAAGCATGACACAAGAGAAGGCGAAATGGAGAAAGTCAGGACACTCAAGCATAGTCATGCTGTCCATCTTCAATTAATTGATGAGTTACTCCGAAATGATAATTATAAATTATAATACACTAATGATGCTTACATGATGAGTGTTAGATTACATAGATTATGACTGACTACTGCTCTAAACATTTCACGTCCATCAAGATGCTATAATAGGACATGGAGATACCACGTCATAGCCACAGTCGCAGTAATGGAAATCTAACAACCCTATAGAATACCGAAGTGTGACGTAATTTGAGCATTATTGTCAAGCCAACTGGTTCTAAATAATGCGGGTAGAACAAGCAGCGATAATCACAAGGGGGGGGGGGGGGCTGTTATTGGGAGTACCCGACACTAGCCCGAGAGACAATATCGGACCACTTAACCTCTCACTGGAGTGAGTCTGTTTAGAGCCAATTGTCTTGACAACATGCTCATGTGACGACACCACTTCGGTACTCTATATTGTCCCAGTAAAACATATATATGCATCACGGAGGAAGCCTGGAATAGGTAGAATAGATCAGTTTACCTGAGCACAAAAAATGTGTCGACAGAGAAGGTGCCGTTGATGATCGCGAGGAAACCGAAGCTGCTCGGACCGAAGAAAATGTTCAGCGTCTCAAAGGGATTAGCTGCAAGGGGGAAGACGACAACGATGAATAAACAATTGACGGGAGAGAGACGTACAAATTGTGGCTTATCTGAGCCCGAAAGATTTCATTTGAAAGTGAAAATGGGATGACCGCCGCGTCGTATTATACGTTTCTAACAAAACGCTGCGTTCCAAATTACACAACGCCCTTTTGGCATGTATGTTAGGTGAAAAACAGGCGTTGCCAATGTTTCACCATCTTTCCGGGCCTGGGATGCCACATCTTATTTAACTACATCAGTGAGCTTGGCTTTCGCGAAAGGAATGGTTGATCAGTTGTTCAAAAAAAATGATGTTACAAATGTTTAATATCCTGTTTATTTTTTTTATCATATTATTATGTTTTACTTGTATTCATGTTGACTTTCTGTTGATGTACGCTCATACCTCGAACGGGGATCGACAACGTTAAATAACGCCTGCAATATACTAGTCGATGTGTCTGTATAGGAATTTATTTCACATGTCCGAAAAGGGGGAATACAGCGAAATGCAAGCGTTTTTTTACCGACGCGTAATACGATGAAACGGACAGTGTGGCCAAGGATGACCCAGAACATGCTGATGACCCTCAGGCCGTTTAGCACACCCATCGTGTTCTTGTTTTTCTTCGCGCTCAGAATCTTCCGTCCGTTGTTTACGGTCGAAAAGGACAGCATCAAGGCATGCAGAAAAGCTGCACATTCAAAGATAAAAGATACACTACGATATTACATTTTGGTCGGATCGACAATTCCAGCTCCAAAAATTAGTTGCTCTCATTAGAAAACAGAAAATCTGAGAAGCAGAGTTTAACCATTCCGAAATAAATGATAAGAACATTGACATTTTAAGACGCAAAGTGTCAACGAGACTGTGACGTCACTGGTGCTCTTAAAGCTGTTAAAACGATTTTCTGATAATGCCCACCTTTCTGCATTTTCCCATTCTTTTCGAATCGATTTCGAACAAATGATACAAAACAATTCAAAGTAGCGAAAAATCTCCCATGTCTATGATTTCGAGTAGTAGCTTACCCCATCTAAGCCTTTCAGCGCTTTTCGTCTCATTCCTCCGGGTCTCGTTCCCTGCTTCGATTTCCATCTGCTCAATGTGCTTGGTCACATCTGTACCGCCCTCATCGGCTTGAAACCCGCCATTGACTTTCCCCGAACCTATCAACGCATCGGGGTCCTTCTCCGGTGCGGAGCTTGCCTCTTCGCCTTCGCGAATCGACCCGCCGTCCGCAGAGGACGTGGCGATCGCAGAGTCACCGTCTTCGGACTTCTCGTGAGAAAGTGGCGCCACTTTTGCTGGTAGCTTCTGCGCGTGCGTAGCCTCGCCATGTGCTTGATACTCGCTATGTCGGAGCTTCCCGATGACCAGATCCTGGAGGAAGATCTCATAGAAAGTCCCGACGAGGACTAGGAAGGCTATGAATGATAAGGTAGCCCTGTGGATTAAAAACAAGGACTCAGATAGATTGGAGATTGAAGATTGAGGACTCAAAAATCATAAACAATAATTTGTATGGAAAGCTTAATTGTCCATAACTCATACGAATAGACTTCCCATGATACACCTCGCAGTCACATCCACTTCCGGTCCCATATACGCTAATACATTAGACCAGAGGCGTGATGACTGCAAAATAATTCAGAGAGTCGCTGTACAGTACAGTATTGAACGACTTTCCCCTATATGCGAGTGGAGTCTTACGTGAATGCTATTTCCGGCGTGGTCCAGGGACTTGGCTCAGTGCAGTCGAGGTAGAGACCGATGTCAAACCGGAGGCCAATCACAGTATATAGCACTGTTTGGAGCAAGAATACAGAACAACGTATAGGCCTCTGTATATGATAGCCTACATATCGACACTGATCACTCGTATTGATTCAATAGTTTGTGCGATTCTCTGTATGCCTGTCTAACTCTCTCTCTCTCTCTCTCTCTCTCTCTCTCTCTATCTATCTATCTATCTCTCCCTATCTATCCATCTATCTATCTATATATCTCTTTATATTCCTCAGCGATCTGAATGTATACGCTATCTTTCCTCAGCTGCGCTTCGGAAAGATAGCTACATCCAGATCACCTCGGAAGTGATAGTTTGTCCCATCACCCTCACCAACGTTGATTATTTGCTTACTATCTATCTATCTATCTATCTATCTATCTATCTATCTATCTATCTATCCATCTATGTCTCTCTTTCTCTCTTTTTCTTTTTATTTCTCTTTTTGTCCCCCATTGTATCTATTTAGCAAGCTATGTCTCCCTCTCTCGCTCTTACTATCTCTCCATTTCATGCTCTCTCTTTCTATTCATTTCTCTGTCTGTCTGTCTATATATCTGTCTCTCTGTCTGTTTGTCCGTCTCTGCTTATTGTCGAAATTTGGAGGATGACGCGCAAAGAGGGCATATAGACTTACGTGCATCAGAGATGATATTAACATCCTCCTCTGAACATGAGCTGGGCCAGCAGGTCCCCCATCCAATGAGCTACAGAGGAAGAGCCAGAAGGGAAATGGGAAGAGTAGATATATATACGGAGAGAGAGAGAGAGGGGGGGGGGGGGGGGCGGGGACAGGGAGAAACAGTGGAAGAGGCAGAGACAGAGAGACAGAGAGGGAGACAGAGAGAGAGAGAGAGAGAGAGAGAGAGAGAGAGAGAAAGGTGGGGGAGAAACATTGGGGATTGGGAGAGGATGGGGAATAGAACATTTTTTTTAAGTGACAGAGAGCCAGACAGAGAGAAAGAGAGAGAAATAGGGGGAGGAAGGGAGGGAGAGGTGAAGAGAGAGAGAGAGAGAGAGAGAGAGAGAGAGAGAGAGAGAGAGAGAGAAAGAGAGAGAAAATGATTTGGTATGATTACGCGAATATAACATTTTCGCGAACACACATTCAGAATACAGTAACCCATTTTTACTTGCGAAATTTAGAGCGATCATGCGCTAACACAGTCAATGGAGAGAGATATCACCGCGACCTTCCCCCTCACCTCCCTCTTGAACTTATTCTCATATGTTTCTAACTCGCTCACCTTCCCCGCCGGACCGGGTGTGTCTGATTGTTTGGATCTGTTTTGGTACCAGACATACCCAGGCTCCCATGCCCACCCCTATATACCGTCCTCATATGCCGTCCCAACGCCCAACTCACCCCTCCCTTTAACTTGCCATCTTAAAATGACTGCCATCTTTTTCTTACCCGGACACCGATTCCTGCAGAGCAGCAGCGACCATCGAGGGGTGGGACTGGGCGTGGCTTGATGACCCCCCCCCCCCTTCCATAGCCTACGTGACCCTCCCAAACCCCGCCCAAAATTAATAGTCTGCGGTCGCTTACCCGTTCACCGATCCCGGCATAGCAGTAGCGACCATCAAAGGGCGGGACCGGGTTTGTCTCATTGAGCGTATCCTTCTTGGTGGAGCTACAGAGCCAGTAGTTACCCGGGTCGATGAAGGATCCGGTGAGGGCGGGGTTGGGCGGAATAAACGAAGCAGCGGCTCGCACTGTCCAGAGTGGTTTAAACCAGAACAAGAACAGATGCAACTTTAAATTTGATTGAGTTGAGTTAATTTCCACTTAAATGAATTGAATTGAGCTGACATGGCTTACTTGAGTTGAATCGAATTGAATTGGATTGCAATCAATTGAATACAAATGAAATTATACAATGGCAATTATACAATAAAGTTGTATTCATATGAAATGACATCAATTCAATTAATTAAAACAGAGATGGTTACATTAGCATTGTTGACATAAACATGATCAACTGTATCGAAATGTATTCAATTCAATTCTTTGGTAGGAATTGAAATGAAATGAAAATTAATGAGGGTTGAGTTGAGGTTGAGTATAATCATGAAAACTGATTATAATTGAGGTATTTTGCGTTGACGTGAATTGAGTTGAATTGACTTCAGCTGAGGTGAGCTGAATTGACTTTATCTGAGTTGAGTTGATTTGTGTTATTTATTGTAAGCCTCCCACCCCCTCTATCAAGTATTTATTCAAAACCAAATACTGCACTCACTTCTTCGTGCGTAAAAGACGCCGTCTTCCAAGTCACTAAAGAATCGCCCGAGGTCAGAGAGACATTGTTCGATCACCATGGTTTCACCGCGGTCCCCCGGATCACTCCTCCTTCCATCGAAGACGTGGTACCGGTCCCCGTTTGGGCCCCTCTCTTCCACTCTACCCCGGGCCTGAAGGGCAAGAATATGCTTTCCCAGGAGCTGCGTGCAGAGACGGTAACGGAAAGAGAAACATATTTGTCCTTTTTCTCTTAAACGAACATTGAATGTTATATTTTGAAAATGGGGGAATACAATTACAAATCATAACTTAACATTATTCATGTTATGTAAAATCATTGCATTATGATTCATGAATGTCTGAAGGAATAGTGAATATTCCTGAAAGCTTGCATGCGTTTCATAAATGACGTGGTGTCTTGGAAAATTGTAATCTGAAGTAAATTATGATAGCTTCCAACAAAAGGTTCAACTTGATTTCTTAAGAGCAGGCGCTTAATACAAAAGTTGATTTTGGATGATGCTTGAAGGTTTGGATGGTGGTCTGATCAATCGCGGAAGAGGTTTAATTACAGAAAGAGAAAGAGGAAGAGAGGGCAGAGGAGAATAATGAAAAGAGAGGAATTGGAGGAAGAGAAGTATTTTTGGTTGATATGTTAATATTATGTAGCATTATGTTGCATTGTTTGAAATCATGTTGCATTGTCATGATTGTGGTGGTGTCTAAAACCTCTTCCGCGATTGATAGTTGATTTTGCTGATAATCTTTGGATATGGAAATAGGGGAAACAGAAGGAAAAGGGAATTGGGAAGAAGAACGAATAAGAATAAAGGAGGAAATAATGAAAACAAAATCATTAAATGAATTGCCCCTTCATATGCCATTTTGATCACCATTAGAGCACATACAGCATTTTATTTGGCTCGGGGCATTCAGGAAGGGTTATGAAAAGAAAGAGCAAGCATAAGAAAACAAGGAAAGAAACAACAACAAGAAAACAATAAAGGAAACCAAAATGAGAGAAGAGATAATAAGGATAATAGGAAGACGATGATTGTGTTTCTTACCTCGTAATGTTCATCTCTATTCTGTAAGAAGTCCACTACTCTGTCAAACTCAAAACCAGACTTCGCCACTAAACTCTTAAACATTTCTCCGCCATTTTCAGCTGTAAAGAGAAATTCAATGATTGTTTCCTTGCTTTACTAGTGCAGTCCATACCATCGCATTGATGGGCACGAAATCTGAAAACGTCTGATCGAATTACATTCGGCCGAGCCTGCATTGTAACAATTATCGATATGATTATTATCACATTGTATTTTAAGCATTTTAAGAGTGTTGTAAAAGTACACGTGACATTAAATTGTAATAAACTGTATTATATTTTATGATATTACAATAGCAATAATATACTTATTTTTCTTACCTCCTAGCAAACACATGAAGCTGACTGTATTTTACGGCTAGCAGGTGAAAGTTGGTTTAACTGTTCATCAGTACATTTCATTACCTCATGGGCGGAAATCCCGGGGGGGACGGGGGGCGTGCCCCCCCCCCCCCCACTATTTTCGTTTCTCTACAGGAATGAGATATAGTTACCCCCCCACACACACACACACACACTTTTTCGATCCTGCCCCCATACTACCATACTACCCCCCCCCCCCCGCCCCCAGCTCAGCGGATACTTCTTGAGGAGAAACATGCCCCCCTCACCTACGCGGAGCGATTTTTGAGGAAAAACATGCCCCCCCCCCTCCTTCGGTGAGCGATCTTCTTCTTCTTCTTTTTCTTTTTCTTTTTCTTCTTCTTCTTCTTCTTCTTCTTTTTCTTCTTCTTCTTCTTCTTCTTCTTCTTCTTCTTCTTCTTCTTCTTCTTCTTCTTCTTCTTCTTCTTCTTCTTATTATTATTATTATTATTAATCTTCTTCTTCTTCTCCTTCTTCTTCTTCTTCTTCTTCTTCTTCTTCTTCTTCTTCTTCTTCTCCTTCTTCTTATTGTTATTATTATTATTATTATTATTATTAATCTTCTTCTTCTTCTTCTTCTTCTTCTTCTTCTTCTTCTTCTTAATCTTCTTCTTCTTCTTCTTCTTCTTCTTCTTCTTCTTCTTCTTCTTCTTCTTCTTCTTCTTCTTCTTCTTCTTCTTCTGCTTCTGCTTTGTCTTCTGCTTCATCTTCTACTTCTCACCGTCTTCCGACTCAACTCCTTGCTTTCATCCCTCCCCTCCTTCGCCCCTCCTCCCTCTTACTCTACCAAAGCTGCCCAGCCCGTGACTTACTCTGTCGTTTCAGCTTAAAGACTAAATCCAAGTCTGGGTCCATCCCTGCTTGGGCCGGCGCCGAACACCATCCAGCCACCACGCTTAGGACCACGAAGAGAGACAGTTTCCACCGCGCCATTGTCGTCATAATGTCCAAAACTTGTTATGGAAGGTTGCAAAATTAGCATTGATGATCTTGAAATCATCCTTATTTACCGCTATAGCTGCCGCGCCTCCAATCCCGAAGTGCAACTACAGTGTATTTAGTGTTATATATCCATTATTGACACAAAGTACTATCGTCATAGTCAAGGTATTAACTAGCATGACTAGTTGACGTACAACGGAGCCGCTCCCCATCTCTGTCTATATAACCCCAAATATTCTTTCATTAAATGCATTTATTTCCGAACATAAAGATATGAAACTTGAATATAGACATTGCTATTCTGGGCAAAACACGCATGAAAATGAAGTAAGGATAGATCATGTAGATAGAGGGAAGACAACATATCGCGTTTCAGATGTTAAACATTATCAACGCACTCATGAATCATTTTGTATATTTTGTTACCCAACGTCCACGCATACACGTGTTTGCTATCTCAGTGATCATAGGTCAAAGAAACCTCCAATGCCTTTGCCCCATCTTCCGAGATAAGAATTACTGAAGGGAAGTAATCATAAATCGGATAGTGTTGATTTCAAGCGTATTATGGGAGCATATGTCCTTCATATTCACCTTGTTAGTCTTTGATGGGATGGGGTGGGGTGGGTGTAGGAAGGGGGGGGGGGCGTTGTTGTCAGTACCATCGATGGTCAACTGTTTTTAACTGATCTGTGCAACTGATCCTAATGCCAAATAGCGCCCCCATCCACACGAACATAACGAACGTGTGAGCTTGCCATCTGGTTTGACGAAATTCGTACAAAAGCTCGACGATCAATGTACATTGATGCACATCACACCTACTGTATAGTTTGGTATTTTCCAAAATGCAATGCTATAGGACAGGTTTGGTATATTTTGTTAATCGTTTGTTATAGTTACGTCTTGAACTTTCAGTGCACGCATTTGTGTAAAGGAATCATTTTGTATAAAGAAATACATCATTTGGTTGAGGGGATAGTCCACTCTGGAATTAAGTTGAGTTTTATTAGAAGCAGAAACACGATAGAAACATACATTGCATTAGTGAAGGTTGGTGAAAATCCGTCAGAGGATAAGAAAGTGACAATTTTTTGGAAGTGTTGGCTTGGTGACGTCACGTGTGAGGTGCTCTCTCATACGTAGTGTACCCAGTTTTTTTTAAATGTCGCATATTTATATAAAAAAAAAATATATATATATATGTATCATTCTACATGTGTTTTTTTTGTATGCATCATTAGAGACACGCTTTTACACACATACCTCTACAAAAAAAATCTTCATGAAAAGCAGAAAAAGATCAATTTATGGAATCATACAGCAGACATTATGGGAGAGCATGTGACGTCAAAAAATGAACTCTTTAAAAACTTATCCTCTGACGGATTTTCATCAACCCTTCACGTTTCCTTCTTGTTTCACGTTTCAAGCTTGCAGTCAGAGTCAAAATAAGTTTTTTCTCGGATGAGGGCATTATCAGTGGAGCAATAATTTGCGAGTACAACGGACATATGACACAATGTGATATCGGCCTATCATTCATCTACGTCAAAGCAATTATGGTAATATGAGCAAGATATAAAAGGGGACATGAAAAGGAAGAGAAAGAAGAAACTAGAGCAATTCGACTGCCACGCAGTCGATAAATATGCCTCCGCCTCTTTGCTATTCTCAGAAAACGTGTATGTTTGGTGGGCAATGTACCATTGCTCCTACGTATGTGAAATGAAAATATCACATTTTCTTTTTTCAAGTTTAGCTAAGTTTGTTCATTGACTTTTGACCTCTTATTTCTTTGACTTCCAATCTAACCAGTCTGTCTAAATCCATCCTTGCATCAAGTTTATTTAAAATTAGCCAATTTGGGGTGAAATTTATTGACCTTTGACCTTTCAGGAATTTTACCTAAACTTCACCAGTCTACCTCCATAAAGTGATACATCTCTGTAACTAGGTTTGGTTTGAATTGAATCATCAGTATTGGATTCAATATGAAAAATATCTATTTGGGGGCAATTTTTAGCCAATTTTGGCAAAGTTTATTGACCTTTGATCCCCGACCTTTGAGAAATTTCACCAAAAATGTCATCAGTCTAGCAGTGATCCATCTTTGCACCATGTTTGGTTGGTATTGCTTCATTGGATTTGGATATATTTTAAAAATCACTTTGGGGGCAATTTTTAGCTAATTTTTGGCAAAGTTCATGGACCTTTGACCTTTGAACTCTCAGGAGTTTTACCTAAACTTTCACCAGTCTACCTCCATGAAGTGATACATCTCTGTACCATGTTTAGTTAGAATTGTGACATTGGATTTGGATTTGGAATTATTGTGAAAAATATCAATTTTTGCAAAGTTCATTGACCTTTGACCTCTGACCTTCCAGGAATTTCACCAACAATGTCACCAGTCTACCCCCAAGTAGTGATCCATCGTTTCACTATGTTTGGTTGGAATTGCACCATTGGATTTGGATTTATTGTGAAAAATTTAAAGTTTGGGGCAATTTCTAGCCAATTTTTGGCAAAGTTCATTAACCTTTGACCTCTGAACTTTCAGGAATTTTACCAAAAATGTCACCAGTCTATCCACTAGTAGTGATCTATCTTTGTACCATGTTTAATGGAAATTGCATCCTTGGATTTGGATTTACTGTGAAAAAGGTAGATTTTTGGCAAATTTTCACAAATTTCATTGACCTTTGACCTCTGACCTTTCAGGAATTTTACCAAAAATGTCACCAGTCTATCCCCAAGTAGTGATCCATATTTGTACCATGTTTAATGACAATTGCATCCTTGAATTTGGATTTATTGTGGAAAAGGTCATTTTTGGGCAATTTTTACAAAGTTCATTGACCTTTGACCTCAATCTGATTTGACCCCAATTTTACACACTTCATTGGTTTTATGCAATACATACATGAACCAAGTTTGAAGCAAATCTGCTTGACGGTTCTCAAGATATTGCCTAAACGGATTCGGGACGGACGGACGGACGGACGGACAACCCGAAAACATAATGCCTCCGGCCACTTCGTGGCGGAGGCATAAAAAGGATGAAGAGGAAAAGGAAGTGCAAGAGCTACAGGAAGAGACAGAGAAAGAAAACTAGAAAGAAGAGGAAAGAGAAAGAAAGAGAAAGAAAGAGGAAGAAAGAGAAAGAGAAAGAAAGAGGAAGAAAGAGAAAGAGAAAGAAAGAGGAAGAAAAAGAATGAAACAGGAATAGAAAGATGAAGAGAATCAAATAGAGACAGAGAAGAGAAAGACCAAGACTGCAGAAATTCAACTGAACGGAGCATTCCTTAAATTATTTTGTATCCCCCACACTGTCACAATGTCATCAAATGTACATGTATTAGCATTCGAAATCTATGAGGAGCCTGTAACTGTTATTGTGGAAAAGTTTTCTCCAAAAGATACCCACATGACTCTCTGTACTAACTCGCATTTCTGTCCTATCTCACAACTGAAGAGATAGTTCACCCTGAAGATCCGTTGGTTTCATTAAAAGCAGAAACATGAAAGAAACATATTTAGTTAAGGTTTGACGAAGTCCGCTAAAGGATAAAAAGGCTATCTTTTGAAATTTCAATTTTGTGACGTCGCGCGGGAGGTGTTCTCCCATGTTGTGTACAGTATATTTGCATAAATTGCTCTTTTCCTGTTTTTGACAAGTTTTTTTTTTATACAGGAATGTGTGCAAAAACATATATCTAACGATATATCAAAAACACAGGTAAAAGGATACATATCTTTTCGAGAAAATGCACATTTCCAAAAAAATTGTACACATTTGGGAGAGTTCCTCGCATGTGACGTCACAAAATGAAAACTTCAAAAGATTATGCATATATAACTTTATTTTTTGACATCATTTTATCAAACCTTCACTTCTTTGTTTCTTTCACTCGTCTCCCGTTTATTGAAACCCACTTAATTTCAGGGTGAACTATCCCTGTAAGATAAGGGTCCATAACTGTATTATCAAATCACCGATCATTTCACATTTGACACCAAACCCTACAAAGTGCACACCACAATTCACAACAGATCAAACCCATGACAACTTTCTGTGACGTTTATCATGGACGAATGAACTTGAATTTGTAGACCATCAACACTCGGCACTAAAAACAAAGCCCGAGTCGACTCGATTATTAAGCCGGTGTTCGATCTAAGACGTCGAACTCCGATTTCGTTTTGAATTTGATGCATCAACATAATTACCAAATTGACTAAAAAACACTACATCTTTTGTTTGATAGTCCTGTTATACACAATTTATCTTCATATTTTCACAATTTTAATTTGCTTACTTGGTTCCCACTCTCTTTTGTGAGTTTTGCAGGTAACGCATCAAGAGAACTGGTCGCTCGATGATTGAGCAGCTACTACATACTTGTCTTTGATTCGTTCACTACTATATACATGCACCATACTATGGCCGTCGATGCATCGAAATTCGATCGGCGCAAAGCCATCGAACACCGGTTTCTGAAAAAATTGATACGACTCAGGCTTACTAAAAACTGCACACCACAATTCTCAATGCCAGCATATCACACAAGAAGCTTTCACCACAGACGATGAGAGAACCGAAGCATGACGTCATAAAAGCAGGTTATCAAAATAACTGGTTCTAAATTATGTGGGTAGAGCAAACATCAGTGATCACAGTAGGAACTCTCATTGGGAGTACCTGACACTAGCCTGCTAGACAATGTCGGACCAGTGAAACTTTCACTCAAACAATGTTGTTCACAACCAAAACTCTGCATTACAATGGATATGACCTCAACGCTTCAGAATTCTTATAGACAGCCACCCTTTCATTCCCATTACCAGTTTCACAGCAACCCAGATTAAGTAGACATATAAACACGGAACGAACATAACAAAAAAACTTGCCACAATCAATGTCTTTTTTTGTTTGTTTTTTATTGATTTTTTGCCGTTATTTTACAGTAGTCCGTCACGAGGGGTGGCTGGATGGGAGAGCCAAGCGTCTATTTGCCCTTCTTGGCACGAGTCTTCCTCACGTAGAATTCGAGCTCCTTGCCTTCCAGGATGTAGCCGTCAGCACGTCCACACTGACCGGGCCGGGACGAGATGCAGGCTGGCAGTGAGAACAGACCACAGGGAATACAAGATCATACATTAGTATCACTCATTGTCACAAAGGGTGCATGTCATACATACATGTAACGCCCAATGACATCAAAGCCTCTCAAAAGTGTAGATTGTTCCTACAGACCACATTTCTTGTTATTGATATCGATTTCAACAATAGTAATTTCAGTATGCTAGTTATTGATCTTCATAGGGCAAAATATTGCAGTTATATTTCTTTTCGGATGGACATTGAACAAGTTTAAGAAATAGTGTAATTTAATCATTGATTTGTTAGGAGTGCAGTCAGTGTAACTATGACTTGTCTTCAGTTAGGCCGACATTCAGCCTGTCAGAAAGACTAATCGTAAACATCATTCTGCATAAGTTATGTGCGACCTGGGTTAGAAATTATGTAGGATTCCTTCATTCTTCTTTGTAGGGAAAGTGTTCAATAACAGAAAAATTAAAAAATAATATAGCAAAGAGGCTGCAGGAGGGTTTCATAGCCGTTTCCCACCATCAAAGTGGCTAGATTAACGATTACCTATAGCACAACAATACAGTTCTCAATAGTCAACGCACAGAGCATCTGAGATACCTGCGTGATTCCATGGGGTTGGGTCAATTTTTGTGACATACAACTCCAAATCCATATCTTTTTCAAACCAGGCAAACATTGTTCAATGTTTGATTTTCCTCCAATTCGTGCAGTTTGTTTTTGTTTTTTACTTTGACGAAAATTGAAATTAAACTAAAATTGGTGACATAAGGTTTGAAAAGGAGCTTCTGCAAATACATTTATATATTCTTTCCCCCTGGCAAAACAAACTAGCACTGCACAGTGTGGTACCATACAGCATTGCACCGTGAATTTATCATCTTACCGAGGAGACGGCCGGTAGCAAACTGCTCCTCAAGGAGGGCGGCCACCTTGGCGGTCTTCTTGCGCTCGTCGTACTTCTTCAACACCTTCTTGGAGCCAGACACGGTCAGAACCTTCTGCTCGTCCTCGGTCTGCACAGCAATAAAAGCAAAGATAAGTTATCATTTTAACACTTTGTGCGACAGGTTGCGTTTTATTTCTTGAGAAAAAGGCACATGCACCACACTAAGATTTAAATATATGGTATGCACATTGAGCTCTCGTGAAAAATTTGATTCCATGCAATCCAGTGCAAATTTTAGTAATGTTTGGTGTCGCCTTAATACTAGAATCTCTGAGCAACTCAGAAAATAGTTATTGCTAACCACATATCTTGTTTAAGATTATTAGGAGGAAGATACTGTCAAACAAAATATCATTAAGCAGTCTTGCTAGCACAAATAGCTCACATTCTACATCAAACTAGCACCCTACAGTAGGGATTCATCCAACACTCAATATAAATGTTGTCAAAGTTCAACACCTTGCCTTTAACTTTATCTTTGGAGCCCTGTTCTATGTATTGAAAGTGACTTCACTTGTCCCAGGCCCTGATGAGTTGTTCGAAGGAGAATTGACAGTAACTACATCTGCGTATGGTGCCATAAAACTCTGATATCCCAAAATAAATCTTTTGAAGCAGTCAGTGTAACTATGACGTGTCTACACTAGGCCAACATTGTGTCAAGACGACAATCAGCCAGTCAGAAAGACTAATCGTAAACATCACTCTGCTACTTGTGATGGGTTATACAAATTTCTGAGACCAGCCGTCATCTGGCTAGTTTGATATGAATGACAACACTGAGAACTATGACTAACACATTTGTAATTGCTTTCATAACCATTATGAGCTCATATGACAGTAGCATCCTAAATCTTGACTTTTACCATCAGGAAAAAGGTGTATCCATTCAAGAATGTCAAGATTCAACAAATAAACTGTGGCCATATTCATAATACATTATTAAGCCTAGCTAAAATGCATTCAGTTACATCCATGTTAAGCATGTGGATAGGCTATTGATGTTCCATGATTATGGACCCAGGGCCCCATCTAAAACAGTGTTGCGATTGTTCTGAATCAAGCACAAGTGTAATCCCTTATTTCTAGTGTAAAGATTTACGATCGAGATAAATCACAAGTCAAGTTGCGATCAACTGCAATTCTCTATAAGACAGGCTCAAGCTGGGGAGCAGCAAGGAAGAAGAGGGTGGAGGATCTTACTCACCAGCTTAGCTCCCTTCTTCCTGGCGAGTGGCAGGGCATAGTGGGCCTCGTACCACTGGCGGAAGGGGGTGGAGTCGATTTGCACAATGGCGTTCTTCACCAGGGTCTTGGTTCGCACCAGCTCGTTGTTGGAGGCGTTGTAGACCACGTCGATGATGCGGGTCTTGCGGGTTGTACCTGGAGGGAGAGGCCAAGGGGGATTGAGATTTGAACACGGGAGAAACAAAATAATCCAACCAATCAGAGAGCAGCTTACTGGATTAACATAATATATTTGTGCCCTTAGTTATGACTTTTGACAGGGGCTCTAATTGGACAATTGATACATGTAGATGGTTGATCAAGCCTGCTCAGGCTGCATGCCAGATTACATATTGACTAGTGACAGAGTTAACAATGTCTGGGTTTCTGGGCAAGTGGGCGCAAATCCCCATAATTTGGGAAATGCACCTTTACAATACAGAAAGATGTAACTTTCGGATGCAAATTTCAAAATGTTATCCAATAACTAGTGTATTTTGTGTTTCTTTCAAATTATGTTTTATAGGATATGGAGGAAGCGAAGTTAATTTTGCACACAAAAGAAAAGAACCATTCCTCCTAAATTCGACTTTAACGTTTGTAAGAGCTTACGTTCAGACCCCCAAGAGAAGTTGCCATTGTCCAGACGCAGAGCACGGCGCTTGATGTTTCCTCCCATGCAGCGCACATCGTGGATCCTCTTTGGCCCAAGCTGTTGAAATAAGCAAGTGGTCAATCAATCAAATAAACTCTTTAAATAACCACTGTTCCACTTTTGTTCTTTGAATACAACCCTGTAAGATATGAAATCCTTGAGTAATTATGTGAATGCAACAGAAGGGGTGAAAAATATGAAATACAACTTATTAAACCCATTTTGAAGATGCACAGAATATGAAATCCATATTTTCTATTAAATCATGATTATGCACACACAAAAAAACATGAAAGCGGCAGCCTTTTATAAACAGAAAATATGAATTCCACATTATATAAGTACAGCAATTTTTAATTAATCTAGATCTAAATAAAAATATATTCATAGCAGTCAGTGTAACTATGACATGTTTTGAGAGTCTCCACAAGGTCAATTAGTGTCAAGACGACAATCAACCTGTAAGGAAAATGAAAGTTGACATCATTCTGCTATGCTACAAACTACATGTACCATCATGATTCGAGCCAGTAAATCAGCAAATATTCAAGTTCAGATTCTGAAAAAGAGAAGATGAAAGTTGCTTTGACCCGTGTTGTTTTACAGCAATAATTATTTGGCAATGTTTACCTTGGTGTTTGCAGGTGGGCGTCCCAACTCAAACTTGCGCTTCTTGCGGATGGGAGGGCACCGTCCCCCGGTCTTTCGTCTTTTGTGCCACCTATCTCTTGAGATACCTGCAAGGTGTCAACACACATCACAGAAAATATATCAGAACATATGAATTAGATTGACTTTTAAAAAAGCTTTTTCTGATTCATTCACTTACTTCAGAAAATTCTAATCAAAATCAAATCCCACACTATCAGATCAAATGCAATCCTCACAAATATTTTAACAGTAATTTTTGGCCTGTTGCGCGTTTCTGAAATTAATTCCATGTTGTAGTCGAATCACCGCAGAAATTCGCCTTTCTCTGGACTTTCTCTCTGGACTCGAGGCATATAGTCACACTCTAACTAACCGTAACATTGGCTGTGAGAATCTGAACACAAATTAGCAACATGCACAGGCTTCAAAAGAACTTGAGACTTTCTATGATAAAATTCTGAACATCACAATAAACCCTACAATGCCAATGGCAATGTGCTGTCAATATGACCTCAACTTCATCCACATTTTACAATAACAGTCCAAATGCTCTGGCCTCTGTTAACATGGCAAGGTTGACTTTAGTTGGCGATATTGAAAAGGGCAGACAAATGTTTTGTCCAGTCTCTTCTTTCCAAATAGGATATGGACAAAATATATACACCCGACATGTGAAAGTTGCAATTTGACAACACATGTTCAAATGTGTCAAAGAAAGATTCAGGTTAACACAACAGAGCTAGAGGCCTGGAGGTGAACTTCTATTAACCAATACGTGCCTTTACGGTTCTTGCATCGCAATGCATGGCGGGACGGAATTCTAGTACGCGAGCGTTCAGCGATCACTGCGGTCATATCGTTTACACGCTCATGACGCTAGCCGCGGCGAGCGCGAAGTTCAATATTATTATTTTCATGTTACAGATTTGTTATGTGGATCGGTTCCAACGTGAATACTTTCAGTAAATCTGAATCATATTTTAACGATAAGAACTTTGATTTGTATTATTGTACTTTTTATTTATTTAATTTTATTTTATTTAATTTCACACATCACATCACAACACACACATCTTTGCACATATGGGACTACCACCAGAGTCTCGACGACGTCTCGAATGTCTCTCTCTTTGCTTATTATTTTCTCAACAAACTCTTTATAAATCATTATTTAGATACAATAATACGAATCAAAAGTTCTCATCGAAAAAATACAATTCAGATTTACTGAAAATTATCACATCGAAACCGATCAAAGTAACAAATCTGTAACATAAAAATGACATTGTAATCAATGACCGCAGCGATCACTGAACGCTCGCGTACTAGAATTCCGTCCCATAATGCCTTGCGATACAAGAACCGTAAAGGTACGTATTCCATCTTTGTCTGTACATTTATCTCATTGACGAGGTTGAGAGAGCATCCATGTGTCACTAGAGACAACTCCATACAAATGAATCATGAGTTGAACCTCGCTCACTCTCATACTCTCTCAAGATTCCACATCACTAATGACACCATCCCATTCTCTGAACATACTGTGCCTGTGCTGTTCTATGCGATCTCGTGTATTCCTATTGTACACGCAGTGCGAGCAGCTCTATGTCGCATCGCACCGCTGATTACAGATCGGGACGCTATAATTTCGGTCAAATTCCTCAAAAGTTAAGTAAAACTTGTGACAAAAATCACAAGTAATGTGTTTGTCTGTCATTGATCTGTCCAAAATCAGAATACTGAGGAGGTTTTATAAGCCATCCAACAGATGGAAACAGATTTTATGTATCAATTCTAATCAACCATACCCATATCGAACGGCCAAAGTTGTAAAGAGGATGTATAAGCCGAATTGCATTGTGGACTTGCATATGCAGTGGAGTACTGAGTGGAGGAGAGAATAAATGTCATTGATTTTGTGGGAATATTCTTCGCAAACAAACTACCAACACTAAGATGGCGCTGCACAGTCAACAACTTCTTCGCGGTGAAATTTAATTTCGTGGAATCAATGAATAGTGACTCAAACTAAGTGACGAAATGGATCATGCAATTAAACAACTTGTAGTGCATCTAACTGGTTTCCAGGTAAGTTTTCCTTGCCCTTAAATTCGGACGATCATCACTGCGCGCAATAAGTAAGCTGCGACCTGCACTTCAGCTGCGCCTGCCTGCCGTTGTCATTTGCCAGCCGGACAGGGCGGGCACCTGAGGTGGCTCTGGTTCGCTGGGCAAAGCAGAGCAGCAGCAGCAACAGCCAACGAGCCAGACACCGACACTGCGCGCTGCGCTGCGGCCAAATCGGCTGGCCGCAGCTGCCCATGGAGTGGGCCATGGCCCACAGCATTGACACGATGGAAAAACACAGGCAAAACAGAAATAGCATGAATAGTAAAATTTTGACGGTGTCATGACTGTTATTTTGTTAATTTCATTTGAACTTATGACATATAAGTTATTATTGGAATTGGGCTGGGTCTAATTTTGTTGCATTTGGTTTATAAAAAAAGTTGTAATTTTTTTGTACATGTGTTGTAAACTTGTATTGGACAGGAGTAATTGTCTTGTTTGTGGTACTGACATTGCCATTGGTTTATCTAATGAGTAATATTTTTTGACTGACTAAGTTAGTGCAATCTCAGTGAATCCAACAACAGAGGCTGATGTGGCCGATAATATGACGCAGCTAAACAAATTTTTCAAAAGAAAATATCCAATAAAATCATGATTAAGGAGGGTTTTTTTCTTTCCTCTTCCGCAGGATGGATCAGAGAATTTTCGAAGAACATTCCAGTTTGTTCAGTCCAACTTCAGATTTCACCGATACCTGGATCCTGACAGCCATAAAATAACAAGGAATCTTCAAGGGTAACATCTTCTTCTTTAACCTTGATTCACTGAAGAATCAGACTAATTAACTAAGAGTCAGGATCCAATAATGTTGTCCAAGAATCCCAGTGTTGTCATGATCCAGTGCAATGATAGACTGCATGTAAGTGGTAAACACTAACCATAACCGTGTACAATATTACATCAAGTACAAACCATAACTTAAGATTTGCGTTTATATAATTTATATGTTTTTTTGCCATTGATAGTAGTAAGCCTATGGTAGTCTACAAGTCTACACATGTTCTTGTTTGAAAGGTTTTCTCTTACAGATAAATGCTATGCTTTTATTTTTTAGTTTACCAACGTTACATTAACTTACATCGACACGAACATTACCCCGAACTCTCATGTTAATTATCTCAACAGCACTGTGGTTTAAGTACTTGAAATGTACTTGAAACATTGACTGGAAAAAACTAATGACTTTCAATTGATATCCATCATAACTGTACATTAGAGATAAAAAAGGGATAGTACTTTTAGGCAATTCAGATCAGTTGCTACTCTTTATATTGGTAAAACAGATCCTGGTATGTGTGTTACAAAAACTTGACCCAACCACAAGTACTTAGCATCTGCAATGTTTTCATCTCTCACAGGATTCAGGAAAAACTGATCATCCACTCAGAGCCAGGCAAGGCTGCAGCTCTCCAGAACTGTGTAGAGACCTTCCTCAATAGCCCCATCTCAGCCAGGTCAGAACATCCTAAGGTGAGTAGAGTGGCTGACTGTTTGTAGAAGAGCTGATTGAAATAGATATGAATTGAAATAAATAGCTACACTCCAGCTCAAAGCAATGGCACGGGTAAAGGGAAAGGGAAGAAATGGAAGGAGCCGCAGTTTGAACCGTGGCTTACTGTGTGTAGAAGTGCTGATTTAAAATGGTTATTTGAGAGGATGGATATGAGTTTAGATAAATAGCTAGATATTAAATATATATCCATCAAAGAGATGATTTGATTTTCACATACAGATCTTCTGTGTTTATTTTGCGAAGTGGATGCACAAATAAAACATTAGGAAATCATTATGTCAGATCCATTTTTTTTTTTTTTTTTTTTTGGGGGGGGGGGGGGGGAGGAAGGGAATATCAAAACATGCAAAATGAAAACAGAAAAGTGTGCCTGTAATGTCACAGCCTCCTGACAGGAGTTCCCAATGTGCCTCCTCAAAAAAAATGTACATTTTCCTATCATTGAAACATCTATCATTTCCTCATAAATTGTTTGTTTTCCTTAAAACTGTTTTTCTGTGCTTCTCAAACTTTCCTGCTTCTATTGAGAGCCACTTATTTTCGGACTGGAAGCGTGGCTTAAAGTGAAATCTTCTTAGATTAACAGAAATTTCTACTCTCTTTCTCTTTTAGACGGAAGCACATTATGCCGTGTTGTCTCTTCTTCTCAACACGTCCAACTCCCCAATTAATGCTGTCATCAAAGAGAGGAAACCAGAAAAGAAAGCAGGTAAGGACTCATTAAAAGGAGTACATAAAACCACCCAAATTAAAAAAAAAAATAGTTCACCTTAATTTGTCCCATGTAAAGGCAGAAATATCAGACGAGTTTTTCGGTGTTAAAAGTTACGGGTACTGTAATTACACAATGGAGCTCCATGATCACACATAACGTGTGTGATAAGGAAGTTGTGACCATTTGAAGTTGTAGCCTCTCCTAAAAGAACATTATAAATCCAACTATGAGATTATAAGTCAGAGAAACAGATTGGCAAAAGTTTGAGACAAATCAGACAAATCTAGAGAAAGCTTCTGAAAATACCCAATCCTAGAGATACACTTGGAAATTCAAGCGATGCTAGAGATTTAAAAATGGGCATTTCTTTTTTAGAATATGTTATCTAATAAACATAGCATGTCTGTTTCTCTGATTTGTCTACTTTGATACTGTCTGGGCTGCATTGCCCCTTAAGAAAAATCCTGCAGTGCATCTATTAGTAAACCCTGTAGTTGTTTTTGTAAGTTTACACATACCTTGGGACCCATTGACTCATAGATATAACACAACTCCCATGAGTCTAGATTTCACTGATTTTTAAGTCCTTGGCAGATATGTACCTGAAGTCCATCAATGAACAAAGTTTGATGAAATATATCTCTCTCTTCCAGCTGCTGAACCTGAGTTTGACTGGACCCGTCATCTGCTAGAAGGACTGGAACCCATCAGGTCATTTAGAGAAACATCAGAAGAGGTATATATGTATACCAAGTCACTTAACTCCTTCTGCGATACATCAATATGCTGCTCTGTGGATAGCCTGTCTCCCAGCCTGTGTGATATTTTTAATCCGAACTGAATGATGTAGTCTGGTACTCATAAATCACAAGACTAGTCACTATTTAGTTTTTCCTTTGTCTATCCAAGCAGGAGAAGAAAAAGAGATTGATTAGTCTACTACATCCAGACATGTTTATTAAATAATTGGAATTATAAATGCTCAACAGCCTGGAAGCCAGTCTACTCTGTAGCAATTGTTTGCATTGTGATATTTTACCCACTTACAGGGGCAGGGGGTGGGTAGGGAAAAAACAAATAGGAAAAGAACAGATGAATTTGTATTTTTTTGTTGTAGCACCTACACAACACTTTTTTTTAGCTTTACTATTCTTTATTGAAACATAAACTGAATGAGATAGTCATTAAATGGAAATAGGAGAGGGTGGTGACGGAAGTTGTAAGCTAGTATTAAAGTAGACGGGAATAGACATGGTCTCATTTAGGGTATTTTTTTTATTAAAATGATGTTTTTGCACATACAGCTCAGAGGAGCCAGATGCAATCCTAGCGGATCCAACAGGATAAAATAATTTTTCAGTCTAATCACAAAGTAGCTTTACAGAAAAAGAGAGAGAGAGAGAGAAAAGGTGTGCTGAAAAAAAAACATAACATAAATTTTAATCTTGCTCCATTTTGTTTACTGCAGGAATGGTCTGATGAGGAAGAAGAAGATGATTTGGGCAGACATGATCGCTAGAGTAACTCATCAGTTCCTTGAAGATTAGACAAGAAATCTGAGATTTGACATATGAATGCAGATTATAGTCGTGAAGAAATGGGTTATTTCAAAAGTAAACAAGGATAATTTACAAAGAAATTTTAGGCATACACCCAGTAGTGAGAATAGCGTGCTCCATCCTGTAAATGAACGAAAAACAAGTCAGACAAAAATCTTGGAACCAGACGGGATTTGAACCTGCAGTCTACTGCTTACAGTCTACTGCTTACCGGTAAGCAGTAGACTGCAGGTTCAAATCCCGTCTGGTTCCAAGATTTTTGTCTGACTTGTTTTTCGTTCATTTACAGGATGGAGCACGCTATCCTTACTACTGGGTGTATGCCTAAAATTTCTTTGTAAATTGAAATTACCCCAGAAAACCTTTTCACTAAGTAAACAAGGATAGTTTTACACTTCATCTGACAGGTGCATGAAATGGTGAATGTGAGATTTCATACTTGTTATCATTCGGTGTATTCCTGATCCAATGCCAAGTTTTATGACTTTTGGAAAGGGACACACTACCTCTAACTCTTTTATTTACTACAGGAATGGTCTGACGATGAGGAGGAAGAAGACGATTTGGGCAGACACGATGCCGATCACCGTCCCGGTCGACCAGGGGATCTCCCCCTCTCCCCGTACCCCTCCATAGGAGGCGGGGCTCGTGATCTCTATGGCGCCAGCTGGGCGGAGCTTAGCGACTCTGTGGTGACCCAGTACTGGAGAGAGGAGCAAGAGGTGACGTTGCTTAGCAACCACATCAGTCACCAGGTTACCAGGCACTGGTGAGAATTTTATCTCTTCTTGCTATTTACTCTGCAGCTTCAAGCGCTGTTCCCATTCGATACCATGTGTATGTGCTTTTCAAATATAATCTATATGCAAATGTATTGTGTTATGTGCCTGCCATTTGCATTGTCATCACCAGCCCATATCATAAAGGGTTGACTTTACTTGTGTGGTACTTGAAGCATGGTGTACAATGTGACCCTGATGATGAAGACCATTTTAAGTCATGTATTAGTAGGGGGGGGGGGGGGGGAGTTAAAGGGCAAATACTGTACTGGAAAGGTAAAAAAGCCTTCAAAATGTAATTGTTAGCAATCTTCTTGCCATTGGTCTTAATTTCATGTATTGTCTATTTTAGAAGCTTGCTGAAAGTTATTTGCTCTCAAATAATCCACATATGGAGTAATTAATGATTAATGATTACACAGTGTAAAAGATACAATTTCTCATAAGGGCCTTTTGTTATCTACAGGGGCTCTCTTTTGCATGTCGTAAAGGGATAATTTACCCTGAAATTAAGCTGGTTTCAATAAAAGCAGACCCATGAAATAAAACATATTAGTGAAGGCTTCATGAAAATCCGAGAAAGGATAAGAAAGTTATGATCTTTTAAAGTTTTGATTAGTGACATAACATGCGAAATGCTCTCCCCATTTTGTGTAATTTTGTTTTAAATGTGCCATTTTTTCAAAAGGATAGGCATCCTTTTACCTGTGCATTTGATACATCATTAGAAATATGTTTTTACCTGTATGAAAACAAAATCATTCCATTGTCAAAAACAGAAGAAGAGCAATAAGTCAATTGTACTGCACACAAAATATGGGAGAACACCTTGCATGTGACGTCACAAAGTTGAAATTTCAAAAAATTATAACTTTCTTATCCTTTGATGGATTTTCATCAAGCCTTCACTTTGTTTCTTTTATGTTTCTGCTTTAATTGAAACCAGCTTATCTTCAGGGTGATCTATCCCTTTAAGCTACAATGCACTGATCCCCTGCGAAGCATTTCTCCCGTATTTATGTCTGGAAAATTTTGATCCGCTGGGAATATTTTTCAAACAATATGCACAGGTGTGTATACTTATCCTTGCACATATTTGACAAGAAGGTTTTGATTCACTTTATCTTTGATTCAGGGCGGAGAGGGAGAGAGCCAACGAGCCGTTCTTGTCCGACGAGTCCTGGATAGCAATGACTGAGACTCAGATCATCAGAGAATCAATCTGGTTTGTGCCACACCAATTATTTCATTTCTGTTCTGAAACATT
Organism: Arbacia lixula; assembly: GCA_963669155.1. Classification (NCBI taxonomy): domain Eukaryota; kingdom Metazoa; phylum Echinodermata; class Echinoidea; order Arbacioida; family Arbaciidae; genus Arbacia; species Arbacia lixula. The sequence continues at coordinate 15,478,548 of OZ022594.1, forward strand.
TGTGAGTGGTGTATATGAGTGTACATGGAGAAGCAGGTCTGCGTGAGAAGTTTAATATAGCATCTTCTTCCATTTTTAAGTTTTTACAAAAAAAAAAAAAAAAAATACCTGCAAAAGGGACACCCTGTCTTCAGCTATATCATAAGTATGCATGATTTGTGTACCACTAATATAATGTAAATAGTAATTAGATTTTGTAAAATGCTATTCATGTCTGTGTATGAAGAGACTAAATTGAATTGAATATAGAGTTTAAAGGGAGTATACTGGGAAGACAGCAAGCCTTCAAAAAGGTGATCATGAGCAATCTTCTTACCAATGGTCTTAAATCAATGTATTGTCCATTTTAGGAACTTGCTGAATTTTATTTGCCCTCAAATGATCCACATTTGGAGTATTTGGTGATTAAATCACAAATCCTCATTGTGTTTGGCGGAACATTTTGAGAATTTGTGATTTAATCACTCATTGCTCCAAATGTGGATCTTTTGAGGGCATATACATTTCAGCAAGTTTCTAAAATGGACAATACATGAATTTAAGACCATTGGTAAAAAGATTGCTCACGACCACCTTTTTGAATGCTTTTTGTCTTCCTAGTACAGTGTACTCCCTTTAACCCTTAATATGCCATGTGTGGATTATTACATCAGTAATACACTAATATCCCATAGAGCAGCATTGTGTCAGATACACAAAGAGTTAATCATTCTTTGTCCATGTAACAGGGTCTTGATGGGGGCGGGCAAGTCCTTTGTCTACCAGCTGGAGGGGGGCAAGTACGTTGCTAGGGGCGACATCCAACTCTCACATCTTACCCCGGTTAGTCAGCACACTGTCATAGATACGTTTTATCTTCTCGTTCTTTATTTTTTGTTGTTATTGATGTGTTCCAATTTCCTTCTTTATGTCTCTGGCACTAAGAGGCAAGAGGCAATAAATGGCTTGTTGGTTGTTTGCCTGTCCTGAATCTGTCTATGCACTACCATGAGATCTGGCCGGATTTGCTTCAAACTTGATACCGGGTCAAATCAGACTGAGGTCAAAGGTTTGCCAAAAATTACCAACAATGTTTGTCCTGCAACCTTTTCTTTGTCCATTGCTGTCAGAGTAGTGTCTTTGTGTTTTTTACTAGCAATTAATTGCTTTTTAATACACACTGTGCAAAGATATCATCTGCCAAGTATATCACACATTTGTCAAGGAAAGAACACTCTGATGATTTTAACACATCATTACATTTTTTTTAAATTACTCAGACTGCACTGCACTGTATCACCAAGCAGCTAGCTGAACTAGGGTCCAAGGTCTCTCAGCTCCAAGCATTCATAGACAGAGTGAGGAAGGAGCCCATGAAGTACTGTCAGGGTCAGAGGTCAAACCCGCTCCGCAGACAGACGTCAGTATCTTCAGAGAAAGATGTTGCCTCACCCAAAGGTCAGAGGAATCCCATATTTCACAATGACTTAAAATGCATTTAATCAAATACCCCATCTCAATTATTCTGTTACCTGATTGATTGACAGGCATGAACTAGATTGTATCATCCTAGCAAAAGTGCCTTTTTTGCCTGAATAGCAATCAGTGGCATTTGTTTTAACGTACAGAACGGTCAGTAGTACTTTTACTGACATAAATTTTCAGCTTGTGACCATTTTGTGCTCAAGTACATATAGGAGTTTGCATGTTTCCTCATTTGCTTTGTGAACGTTGAAAAACCCATAGACGTCAGTTTATTTTAGTACCGATTTGCAGAGAGTAGTTACCAAAAAGCATTGTCAGGTGAGCTGCCTGCGTGTAGCATGACATCCCAATGCTTTTTGTTTGTGGTCCTTTTGCAATACGAATCCGATGTGAACCTGTGTGCGGCACAAATATGTGATGAGCATTGAGTATAGTTTTGCTGTTTGTTTGTTGTTTAAAGGTCCCCTGTCATCAAAATATATGTTGACTTCTGTTGATGCAACATAATATGTACATAACAAAGTCACTAACTGTTCAATGGAAATATGTGTCCTATATTTTAAAATAATTTTTCTTTATTTTTTCTCAGCACAGATAAGCCCCGCCTCCAAAATATCCTCCAACTCAAGATTCCCCCTGTGACTTCATCAACGGTAGAAATTAGCAGGACAATAAGCAGAATTTCTGCACAAATTAAGCATTGCAATGACTACCCCCACCTGCGCACAAGATCATCACATGTCTTCACACAATACCATCTAACAACCTTTCATGTGGGCATAATCCTTATGTCAGAAATGTGCGAGCTATGTGATGCTATCACAAGCACTTGCAGGTAGTCATTGCAATGTTTAGTTTGTGCATAAATTATGTCTATTATCCTGCTAATTTCTACCTTTGTTGATGTCACAGGGGGAATCTTGATTTGGAGAATATTTTGGAGGCGGGGCTTATCAGTGCTGAGAAAAAATATAGAAAAATTATATTGAAATATAGGACACATATTTCCATTGAACAGTTAGTGATTTTGTTATGTACATATTAAGTTGCATCAACAGAAGTCAACATATATTTTGATGACAGGGGCCCTTTAATGATTGTGGAAATCTCCGGTCACGGTTCACAACGACTAAACCAGGACACTTGGTAACTAGTGTGAAATTTCTGTGCTTTTTTCTCAGGCTCAGGTGATGAACCTCGAGCCCAAGTGGCCAGACCTCCTTCAGTCACAGACTTGAGATTGATCCCAGAAAGAACCGCCAGTAGCTCCACACTCCCCGACGTCGTCAAAGACGTATCCCCTGCCGCTGCCGAAAAACGGGACCTAAGCAAGCCTTGGGTGGAGACTACTACCCAACAACACCAGCAGGAGTGGGAGGCTGGAGAAGAGGCTAGTTACTCCTGCCAGACGTACGAGGCATTTGCTGAAGCGCTGGTGCATGTCTTGGATGAGTTCAGGGGGTGTCTGTTGGAGGAGGAGAGGAAGGTGGTAGCACAAGGTGTGTATAAGATGTTCCTGCAACCCAACCCCCTCCCCGGGCCCCTTCCATCTACCCACATCTGGTGTTGATGATGGATTGTGACTAGTGAATGGAATTTAGACAGCCTGTGATCATCTGAAGTCGGAATACTGTATGAACATATTCTCCCTCTCTCTCTTCTTCTCCCTCTTCTACTCCCACTCCTTCTCTCTCTCCTTGTCCTCTTGTTGTCACCCTTCCTTCTCCCTCTCCCTCTTTCTCACTCTCCCTCTCTTCCACTTTTTCTTTTCCCTTGTTCTCCTCTCCTTTTCCTCTCTTTGTGTTCCTCTCCATCTTTCTGTCTCCCTTTTCCACCCTCTCTCTCCTCTCTCTTTCTCACTCACTCTCTGTCTCTGTCTCTCTCTCTGTCTCTTTGTCTCTCTCTCTCTCTCCCTCTCCCCCTCTCTCTCTCTCCCTCTCCCCCCCTCTCCCTCTCTCTTTCTCTCTTTCTCCCTTCCCATTCCCCTCTCTCTCTCACTTGCAATCTCACCCTCACATATTGCTTCCATCTTCTCCCCTCCCGTCACAGAAGAGACCTACACACTGGCCATGTTCAAGGACTGGTTGGAGTCTATGTGGCTGGGACGACTCACCCTCCTCCACACACTGTACCAGCAGGGCATCGAAGACGTCGCTGCCGAGCTCCCTTCACATCGCGTCTATTTTCTCCTGAACATCCTGCAGGACGCTGCGAAGGAGCATTACTGCCTGGGCTTTGATGGTGACGGACAGGTTAGTGCTAGAAACAAAATCAGTTTGCAGACTTCTCTTACATGTAAGTTTGTCTTTATATGCAAAGTGCAGATGAGCGTGAGATCAACTGCTCCAGTGATTGTAATTACCGATTGCAGTCGAATGTAATCAGGTCCAACTGGTCCATGTTAGTTCACACATTGATTGCAATCACGAATTGCAATGAATTTGCAGTTGATTGAGAAGTTGATGTTGTTCAATGATTGCAATCACTATGCAGGTGATCTGATGCTCATCTGCGTCTGGTTCCCACTGTCATTCTGCATATACCAAAACTCTATCCCTGATCTATTTCACTGATACCACAGATTCCACACTCACCACTCCTTATCAATCAACAGATGATGTATCAGAAGCACCCATCAGTATTGTACCTTGTTCCCCAGACTTGATTATGGATAAAACCACTTGCTCTTCAGCAATCACACCAGACAAACATCTAACGTTGAGAAGATCTCAATTTCTCTTTTTCATAACTTATTTTTATCATCTAAATGAGCCTACATGGTCATAAGATTTTATCACTTTTTCTTCTAAGCTTGACTTGCTCTGGCACTTGTGGATAGAGACGACCCGACCGTACATCACCTTCATCACTCGCTGGCTCACCAGCGGTACCCTCTGTGACCCCGCCAACGAGTTTGCCATTCACAGGTAAGCAATCAACCAACCCCAATCTGGACAATCCTGGTGGATAACCTGTTGCTCACGGTTAGAAGGTTGGGCTTTAAGAACCCTGGTTGGTTTAGCATGTCAAACTTTGCCATAGAACGGCAGTAACCTAAAAACTTAGGCCTGATTTCACCCTATAAGGAATTTGATTTTTTTTCAAAGCCTTCATTTTAGGCTCCGTAACATAAAGGTTTGCGATCAGTTGCAAATTTGAAAGACGAATTCTGATTGGTTACTGGTCTTTTGAACAAATAGTGCATGCAACAATGATGTTGATTGGCCATTGCCATTTTGCGATTGATCTGTATAACCAATTAGGTGGGAATCGTGCTGTCCAGTATCTGAGAAGAAAAAAGCCAGCCCACATATATGTGGGCTCACTAAAGAACAGGTTAATGGGGAACAAATCATCTTAGGTTGCTCACGTCAGCCTACGAGAAAAATGAAGCCCTTACAGGAGGGACATTTTTTTTGGCATCACAGGGTTTAAATCACCCTGAATCCATGTGTATTTTTCTTTCAGTCAATACTAATATCCTGTTTGTGGTAATGCTGAGTTACATAAGGGATACATTATTTTAGGTTGCTAGCTGCTGCAGTTAGTAACCTGAAATGCTTTATGTCCCTTTAACCCAAGATTAAGCAAATCAGAATTGAGAACAGTGAAAGTTAAAATTACATTTGGGCTCGGAACAAACCAGGATTTGAAATGAAGCCCCTGCAAGTTTGTTTATTTTTCCCCTGATGGAGAACACGAATCTTAGCTCTTCTTCTTCCTTTTTCCAATGTTAGATGAGGCAGACAGTCAAACTTGACTATTTTAGCCATTTTCATTGATACATGTAGTTACATGTATGAAAATATGTTTGCTATACAGCTCAGTGTATTTATATGACATTATGAAGGGTAGATAACCAGTATATCAAATTCTCTCTTTTCTTTTATTCTTTGTCCACAAGATATGTTAAGTCCTCTCTTTTTGTCTCGCCCACCGGAGGTGAAGGCGAGACTAAGGGATCCAAATGGCGTCCGTCCGTCGTCCGTCGTCCGTCGTCCGTCGTCCGTCACAAATGTTAAAGTTTACCTGCAAGACTCTCTTTTGACAAATAACTTCACATGGGTTGCTTGGATTACAACCTAACTTGGGTCATAGATGCACTGGGGGTACCTTCATGTTATGGTACCGTTGGAGGTCACAGGATAAGGTCAAAGGTCATTTGAGGTCATACGTTAAAGTTTACCTGCAAGACTCTCTTTTGACAAATAACTTCACATAGGTTGCTTGGATTACAACCTAACTTGGGTCATAGATGCATTGGGGGTACCTTCATGTTATGGTACCGTTGGAGGTCACAGGATAGGGTCAAAGGTCATTTGAGGTCATACGTTAAAGTTTACCTGCAAGACTCTCTTTTGACAATAACTTCACATGGGTTGCTTGGATTACAACCTATTAAACTTGGGTCACAGATGCACTGGGGGTACCTTCATGTTATGGTGCCGTTGGAGGTCACAGGATAAGGTCAAAGCTCATTTGAGGTCATACGTTAAAGTTTACCTGCAAGACTCTCTTTTGACAAATAACTTCGCATAGGTTGCTTGGATTACAACCTAACTTGGGTCATAGATGCACTAGGGGTACCTTCATGTTATGGTGCTGTTGGAGGTCACAGGATAAGGTCAAAGGTCATTTGAGGTCATACGTTAAAGTTTACCTGCAAGACTCTCTTTTGACAAATAACTTCACATAGGTTGCTTGGATTACAACCTAACTTGGGTCATAGATGCACTGGGGGTACCTTCGTGTTATGGTACCGTTGGAGGTCACAGGATAAGGTCAAAGGTCATTTGAGGTCATACGTTAAAGTTTACCTGCAAGACTCTCTTTGACAAATAACTTCACATGGGTTGCTTGGATTACTACCTAACTTGGGTCATAGATGCACTAGGGGTACCTTCATGTTATGGTGCTGTTGGAGGTCACAGGATAAGGTCAAAGGTCATTTGAGGTCATACGTTAAAGTTTACCTGCAAGACTCTCTTTTGACAAATAACTTCACATAGGTTGCTTGGATTACAACCTAACTTGGGTCATAGATGCACTGGGGTACCTTCATGTTATGGTACCGTTGGAGGTCACAGGATAAGGTCAAAGGTCATTTGAGGTCAGGGATACAATTCTTTTGCGTAGCAACGGAGATCGCGATATTTCTGGTTATTTTCGCAAGTGGGCGAGACACAATATTGCTAATGCCTTGTTTTAATGTTTGCGTACATGTATGTTCCTCCGTCTTGCTGAAATGTTGTGGATTTATTGGCAGGTGTGGTGAACAAATGCTGTAGAGTTCCGAAGTGGTGTCGTCATATGAGCATGTTGTCGAGACAATTTGTTTTAAAACTCGCTCCAGTGAGAGGTCTAGCGGTCCGATATTGTCTATCGGGCTAGTGTCAGGCATTCCCAATTACAGTCCCTATTGTAATCACTGCTGCTTGCTCTACCCGCATTGTTTAGAACCAGTTGTTTCGACAATAATGTTGAAATGATGTCACACTTCGATACTCTATATATAGAGTTGCATAATGGGTGATGTGAAATCGTGTGTATGGAATGAATGTGTTTCAAGAGAGGTTAGCCCTTTTACAAAAGTCATTAACTTGGCCTTAACCTGCAGTATACTCTAACAATAGCAAGTATGAAATCTCAGTTACAGCTTAATGAACCTTTAAAGGGAAAGAAAAAAATTAATACATACTGGTGATGTTGGGTTGATGTGTAAATGTATGTGTGTAGTGCGTATGTTCACTGGTTGTGCTTGCTTTCTAGAAACGTTCATGAAGTAGCATCTCAGCACTGGTGTGGCCAATCCTTACACAAAACACTTCACAGTAGGATTGAAGTGTTTTGACATTTGTGTTCTATACCTGTACTATGTTTTTAATGTCTTGCCTTTGCAAAGCTACGAAACAAACCTTACAAAGCACTGTACGTGTACATGTGGTTTTGTTGTACATGTACAGTATGTGCAATTTAGGCTAACTTGCCATTTCCAACTTTTTGAACTATCAACAGATCAACATTTTTTCTCTTCATCTTTATTGAATACAGTATACAAGTACTGGAAATTTGGTACATGCATTTATTGATACAGGACACACAAAATAGACTAACATGCAATGATTCTTTAACATGATTTCAAACGTAACACATTAAATGTGAGGGGAAAATGTGAGTTCTGTAATCAATTTCTCTGGATTTTATTCTTGACGTTCTTGACAATGAGAATACATGTACTGTTATACTGTACTACATGAAGTACTACAAATGTACTTAAAATTTCAAAAGTAATACAAACTGACACAACGTACATATACATGCAGCTTGAAACACATAACACAAGGAATATTTTCCTTTTTCATACTCCTTCAAATTTACTTCAGCACTTACATGTCCAAATGTTTGATTTCATTAGT
>OZ022594.1:15486627-15509318 GCA_963669155.1 Arbacia lixula
CCCAAACACAATGAGGATTTGTGATTTAATCACCAAATACTCCAAATGTGGATCATTTGAGGGCAAATAAATTTCATCAAGTTCCTAAAATGGACAATACATTGATTTATGACCATTGGCAAGAAGATTGCTCATGATTACCTTTTTGAAGCCTTGCTGTCTTCCCAGTACAGTGTACTCCCTTTAAACTCTATATTCAATTCAGTTCAGTCTCTTCATACACAGACATGACTAGCAAAATTTTACAGAATTTTACATTTTACAAAATTGAATTACTATTTACGTAATATTAGTGGTACACAAATCATGCATACTTATGATATAGTTGAAGACAGAGTGTACCTTTTGCAGGTAATCTTTTGTGTTTTTGTAAAAACTTGGAAGAAAAAATGGAAGAATATGCTGTATTAAACTTCCTACGCAGACCTGCTTCTCCATGTACACTCATATACACCACTCACAAATGTTTCAGAACAGAAATGAAATAATTGGTGTGGCACAAACCAGATTGATTCTCTGATGATCTGAGTCTCTGTCATTGCTATCCAGGACTCGTCGGACAAGAATGGCTTGTTGGCTCTCTCCCTCTCCGCCCTGAATCAAAGATAAAATGGATTAAATCCTCCTTGACAAATATGTGCAAGGATAAGTATACACACCTGTGTATAATGTTTGAAAAATATCCCCCGCGGATCAACATCTTCCAGACATAAATACAGGAGAAATGCTTCGCAGGGGATCAGTGCATTGTAGCTTAAAGGGATAGATCACCCTGAAGATAAGTTGGTTTCAATTAAAGCAGAAACACGAAAGAAACAAAGTGAAGGCTTGATGAAAATCCATCAAAGGATAAGAAAGTTATAATCTTTTGAAATTTCAACTTTGTGACGTCACATGCAAGGTGTGCTCCCATATTTTGTGTGCAGTACAATTCCATAAATTGTTCTTCTTCTGTTTTTGACAACGGAATGATTTTGTTTTCATACAGGTAAAAACATATTTCTAATGATGTATCAAATGCATAGGTAAAAGGATGTCTATCCTTTTGAGAAAATGGCACATTTAAAATAAAATTACACAACAATGGGGAGAGCACCTTGCATCTTATGTCACAAATCAAAATTTTAAAAGATCATAACTTTCTTATCCTTTCTCGGATTTTCATGAAACCTAATATGTTTCTTTCATGGGTCTGCTTTATTGAAACCAACTTAATTTCAGGGTAAATTATCCCTTTACGACATGCAAAAGAGAGCCCCTGTACATAACAAAAGGCCCCTATGAGAAAATGTATCTTTTACACTGTGTAATGTGCAGTACGGCTTGAAAGCTTCTGTAAATTATTAACTCCCCCCCCCCCCCCCCAACTAATACATGACTTAAAATGGTCTTCATCATCAGGGTCACATTGTATACCATGCTTCAAGTACCCTACAAGTAAAGTCAACCCTTTATGATATGGGCTGGTGACGACAATGCAAATGGCAGGCACATTACAGAATACATTTGCATATAGTTATGGTCTATGAAAAGCACATACACATGGTATCGAGTGGGAACAGCGCTTGAAGCTGCAGAGTAAACGGCAAGAAGAGATAAAATTCTCACCAGTGCCTGGTAACCTGGTGACTGATGTGATTGCTAAGCAACGTCACCTCTTGCTCCTCCCTCCAGTACTGGGTCACCACGGAGTCGCTAAGCTCCGCCCAGCTGGCGCCATAGAGATCACGAGCCCCACCCCCTATGGAGGGGTAAGGGGAGAGGGGGAGATCCCCTGGTCGACTGGGACGGTGATCGGGATCGTGTCTGCCCAAATCGTCTTCTTCCTCCTCATCGTCAGACCATTCCTGTATTAAATAAAAGAGTTAGAGAAAGTGTGTCCCTTTCTGAAAGTCATAAAACTTGGCATTGGATCAGGAGTACACCCAATGATAATATCATGTCATGCACCTGTCAGATAAAGTATAAAACTATCCTTGTTTACTTTTGAAATGACCCATTTCTTAGCGACCATAATCTGCATTCATATGTCAAATTTCAGATTTCTTGTCTAATCTTTAAGGAATCTATGATCGGATGAGTTACTCTAGTGATCATGTCTGCCCAAATCATCTTCATCAGACCATTCTTGCAGTAAACAAAATGGAGCAAGATTAAAATTTATGTGTTTTTTTCAGCACACCTTTTCTCTCTCTCTCTCTCTCTCTCTCTCTCTCTCTCTCTCTCTCTCTCTCTTTCTCTTTCTGTAAAGCTACTTTGTGACTAGACTGAAAAATCATTTCATCCTGTTGGATTCGCTAGGATTGCATTTAATGATTTTGGCTCCTCTAAGCTGTATGTGTAAAAAAATCATTTTAATCAAAGAATACCACAAATGAGACCATGTTTATTCCCATCTACTTTATTACTAGCTTACAACTTCCATCACCACCCTCTCGTATTTCCATTTAATGATTATCTCATTCAGTTTATGTTCCAATAAAGAATAGTACAGCTAAACTAGAGCAATTCGACTGCCGCACAGTCGAGAAATATGCCTCCGCCTCTTTGCTAGCTCTATTTAGATTTATTCTCAGAAAACCTGTTTGGTGGGCAATGAACCATTTAATTCCTATGTGAAATGAAAATATATTCTGTTTTTCCATGTTTGGCCACGTTAGGCAATGTTCATTGACCTTTGACTTCCAATCTAATCAGTCCATCTAAAGCCATCCTTGCATTACGTTTGTTTAAAATTAGCCAATTTTGGGGTAAAGTTCATTGACCTTTGACTTCTGACCTTTGAGAATTTTCACCAAAAATATCATCAGTCTACCCCCAAGTAGTGATCCATCTTTGCACCATGTTTGGTTGGTTTTGCACAATCAGATCTTGATTTATTTTGAAAAATATTGCTTTGGGGGCAATTTTTCAGCTAATTTTTGGCAAAGTTCATTGACCTTTGACCTTTCAGGAATTTTATCCAAACTTCCATAAATCTACCTCCATGAAGTGTTACATCTCTGTACCATGTTTGATAAGAATTGCACCATTGGATTTGGGTTTATTGTGAAAAATATCAATATGGGGCCAATTTTTTGCAAATTGAGATCTTTGACCTCTGGCCTTCCATGAATTTCACCAAAAATGTCACCAGTCTATTCCCAAGTAGTGATCCATCTCAGTACCACGTATCATGAGAATTGCATTTTTGAATTTGGTTTTATGGTGAAAAATATGAAGTTTGGGGCAATTTTTCACAAATTTCATTGACCTTTGACCTTTGACCTCAATCAGAATTGATCCCTATTTTACACACTTCATTGGTTTCATGCAATACACACATGTACCAAGTTTGAAGCAAATCTAGCGGTTCTCAAGATATTGCCTAAACGGATTCGGGACGGACGGACGGACGGACAACCCGAAAACATATTGCCTCCGGCCACTTCGTGGCGGAGGCATAAAAAGTGTTGTGTAGGTGCTACAACAAAAAATATAAATCCATATGTTCTTTTCCGATTTGTTCTTTCCCTCCCAAATATCACAATGCAAACAATTGCTACAGCGTAGACTGGCCTCCAGGCTGTTGGGCATTTATAATTCCAATTATTCAATAAACATGCCTGGATGTAGTAGACTAATCAATCTCTTTTTCTGCTCCTGCTTGGATAGACTAAGGAGAAACTAAATAGTGACTAGTCTTGTGATTTTTGAGTACCAGACTACATCATTCAGTTTGGATTAAAAATGTCACACAGCCTGGGAGACAGGCTATCCACAGAGCAGCATATTGTTGTATCGCAGAAGGAGTTAAGTGACTTGGCATACATATATACCTCTTCTGATGTTTCTCTAAATGACCTGATGGGTTCCAGTCCTTCTAGCAGATGACGGGTCCAGTCAAACTCAGGCTCAGCAGCTACAAGAGAGCGATACATTTCATCAAGCTTTGTTCATTGATGGACTTCAGTTACATATCTGCCAAGGACTTAAAAATCAGTGAAATCTAGACCCATGGGATTTGTGTTATATCTATGAGTCAATGGGTCCCAATGTATGTGTAAACTTACAAAAACTTACAAAAACTATAGGGTTTACTATTAGATGCAGGATTTTGCTTAAGGGGCAATGCAGCCCCGACAGTATCAAAGTAAACAAATCAGAGAAACAGACATGATATGTTTATAAGATAACATATATTCTAAAGAAGAAATGCTAATTTTTAAAAAATCTCTAGCACCACCACTTGAATTTCCAAGTGTTTCTCTAGGATTGGGTATTTTCAGAAGCTTTCTCCAAATTTGTCTGATTTGTCTCAAACTTTTGCCAATCTGTTTCTCTGACTTCTTACCTCATTTTTGGGTTTATAATGTTCTTTTAGGAGAGGCTACAACTTCAAATGGTCACAACTTCCTTATCACACACGTTATGTGTGATCATGTAGCTCCATTGTGTAATTACAGTACCCGTAATTTTTAACACTGAAAAGTTTGTCTGATATTTCTGCCTTTACCCTGGACAAATTAAGGTGAACTATTTTTTTTAATTTGGGTGGTTTTATGTATTCCTTTTAATGAGTCCTTACCTGCTTTCTTTTCTGGTTTCCTCTCTTTGATAACAGCATTAATTGGGGAGTTGGACAAGTTGAGAAGAAGAGACAACACAGCATAATGTGCTTCCGTCTGAAAGAGAAACAGAATATACATTTCTCTTAATCTAATAAGATTTCACTTGAAGCCATGCTTCCTCCAAAAATAAGTGGCTCTCAATAGAAGCAGGAAAGTTTGAGAAGCACAGAAAAGCAGTTTTAAGGAAAACAAACAACTAATGAGGAAATGATAAATGTTTCAATGATAGGAAAATGCACATTTTTTTGAGGAGGCACATTGGCAACTCTTGACAGGAGGCTGTGACATTACAGGCACACTTTCCTGTTTTCATTTTGCATGTTTTGATATTCCCTCCCCCCCCCCCCCCCCCCCAAAAAAAAAAAAAAAAAAAAAAATAATAATAATAAAAATAAATAAATAAATAAATAAATAAATAAAAAAAAAAATAAGAAAAAAAAAATGATCTGACATACAAGTAATGATTTCCTAATGTTTTATTTGTGCATCCACTTCGCAAAATAAACATAGCAGATCTGTATGAGAAAATCAAATCATCTGTTTGATGGATATATATTTAATATCTAGCTATTTATCTAAACTCATATCCATCTTCTCAAATAACCATTTTAAATCAGCTCTTCTACACACACTCAGCCACGGTTTAAACTGCGGCTCCTTCCATTTCTTCCCTTTCCCTTTACCCGTGCCAATTGCTTTGAGCTGGAGTGTAGCTATTTATTTCAATTCATATCCATTTCAATCAGCTCTTCTACACACAGGCAGCCACTCTACTCACCTTAGGATGTTCTGACCTGGCTGAGATGGGGCGATTGAGGAAGGTCTCTACACACTTCTGGAGAGCTGCAGCCTTGCCTGGCTCTGAGTGGATGATCAGTTTTTCCTGAATCCTGTGAGAGATGAAAACATTGCAGATGCTAAGTCCATGTGGTTGGGTCAATTTTTTTGTAACATACACTACAGCTCAAATGAATTGGCATAGGGAAAGGGAAAGGGAAGAAAGGGAAGGACATGCAGTTTTAGACAGCAGTATATTTTGTCCAGTTCAGCGTGAAACACGATGCATTAGCCTAAAAAGCATCATATGATGTTTCATGCTGAACTGGACAAAATATATCGGGGTTTAAAACTGCGGGTCCATCCCTTTCTTTCCTTTCCCTATGCCAATTCCTTTGAGCTGTAGTGAATATACCAGGATCTGTTTTTTCTAAATATAAAGAGTAGCAATTGATCTAAATTGCTTACAAGTACTATCCCTTTTATATCTCTAATGTACAGTTATGATGGATGTCAATTGCAAGTCATAAGTTTTTTTCCAGTCAATGTTTCAAGTACATTTCAAGTACTTAAACCACAGAGCTGTTGAGATAATTATATGAGAGTTTGGGGTAATGTTTGTGTACATGTAAGTTAATGTTAGGTTGGTAAACTAAAAAAATAAAAGCATAGCATTTATCTGTAAGAGAAATCCTTTCAAACACGAACATGTGTAGACTTGTAGACTACCATAGGCTTACTACTATCAATGGCAAAAAACATATAAATCAATAAACGCAAATCTAAAGTTATGGTTTGTACATGATGTAATATAGTACACGGTTATGGTTACTGTTTACCACTTACACGCAGTCTATCATTGCACTGGATCATGACAACACTAGGATTCTTGGACAACATTATTGGATACTGAATCTTAGTTAATTACTCTGATTCTTCAGTACATATGATTATGAATCAAGGTTAAAGAAGAAGAAGTTCTTACCCTTGCAGATTCCTTGTTATTTTATGGCTGTCAGGATCCAGGTATCGGTGAAATCTGAAGTTGGACTGAACAAACTGGAATGTTCTTCGAAAATTCTCTGATCCATCCTGCGGAAGAGCAAAGAAAAAACAACCTCCTTAATCATGATTTTATTGGATATTCTCTTTCGAAAAAGTTGATTAGAAGCGTCATACTACAACATATTTATGTGTAAACCACAATAGCCTCTGTTGTTGGATTCACTGAGATTGCACTAACTTAGTCAGTCAAAAAATATTACTCATTAGATAAACCAATGGCGATGTCAGTACCACAAACAAGACGATTACTCTTGTCCAATACAAGTGTACAACACATGAACAAAAAAATTACAACTATTTTTAACAACCAAATGCAACAAAATTAGACCCAGCCCAATTCCAATAATAACTTGTATGTCATAAGTTCAAATGAAATTAACAAAATAACAGTCATGACACCGTTAAAATGTTACTATTCATGCCATTTCTGTTTTGCCTGTGTTTTTCCATTGTGTCAATGCTGTGGGCCATGGCCCACTCCATGGGCAGCTGCGGCCAGCCGATTTGGCCGCAGCGCAGCGCGCAGTGTCGGTGTCTGGCTCGCTGGCTGTTGCTGCTGCTGCTCTGCTTCGCCCAGTGAGCCAGAGCCACCTCAGGTGCCCGCCCTGTCCGGCTGGCAAATGACAACGTCCGGCAGGCGCAGCTGAAGTGCAGGTCGCAGCTTACTTATTGCGCGCAGTGATGATCGTCCGAATTTAAGGTCAAGGAAAACTTACCTGGAAACCAGTTAGATGCACTACAAGTTGTTTAATTGCATGATCCATTTCGTCACTTAGTTTGAGTCACTAATCATTGATTCCACGAAATTAAATTTCACCGCGAAGAAGTTGTTGACTGTGCAGCGCCATCTTAGTGTTGGTAGTTTGTTTGCGAAGAATAATCGCACAAAATAAATCCACGACAAAATATATTCTCTCCTTCACTCAGCTGTACTCCACTGCATGCAAGTCCACAATGCAATTCGACTTACACATCCTCTTTACAACTTTGGCCGTTCGATATGGGTATGGCTGATTAGAATTGATATATAAAATCTGTTTCCATCTGTTGGATGGCTTATAAAACTTCCTCAGTATTCAGATTTTGGACAGATTAATGAAAGACAAACACATTACGTGTGATTTTTGTCACACGTTTTACTTTGCTTTTGTGGAATTTGACCGAAATTATAGGGTCCCGATCTGTAATCAGCGGTGCGATGCGACATAGAGCTGCTCGCACTGCGTGTACAATAGGAATACACGGGATCGCATTGAACTGCACAGGCACAGTATGTTCATAGAATGGGATGGTGTCATTAGTGTTGTGGAATCTTGAGAGAGTATGAGAGTGAGCGAGCTTCAACTCACGATTCATTTGTATGGAGTTGTCTTTAGTGACATATGGATGCTCTCTCAACCTTGTTAATGAGATAAATTTGAAAACAAAGATGGAATTCGTGGTTCTGTTGTGTGAACCTGAATCTTTCTTTGACATGATTGAACATGTGTTCTCAAATTGCAACTTTCAGGTTTATCTACTTTGTTTATAAGACATATCCTATTTGGAAAGAAGAGACTGGACAAAACATTTTGTCTGCCCTTTTCAATATCACCAACTAAAGTCAACCTTGCCATGTCAGCAGCTAGCAGAGGCCAGAGCATTTTGACTGTCATGACTAATTGTAAAATGTTGGTGAAGTTGAGGTCATATTGACCTGTTGACAGCACATTGCCATTGTCGTTGAGATGTTCGGAATTTTATCATAGAAAGTCTCACAAGTTCTTTTGTGAGATGTTCGGAATTTTATCATAGAATGTCTCACAAGTCCTTTTAAAGCCTGTGCGTGTTGCTAATTTGTGTTAAGATTTTCACAGCCAATGTTACGGTTAGTTAGCAGAGTTTACTGCGACCAGCCCGCTCACGCAGTGAGCGGGCTGCGTTGCACCGAGCATTGGTGCAAGGTAGTCGAGATAAGCAGTGATAATTTTGGAAAATATCATTAATTATATTGCGCAGAACTTAAAGCTATTGGACACACTTACGGAGAATACTTACATGAATACTTCCGTAGTTGCTTTGAAGATGAATTTAGTCCATGATGGGTTTTTTTTCTTGAAAACGTACCATCGTACGGCGGTCAGAATTAATGCAGCTGGGAAACATGTATCTGAAGATTGCCGAGTTTTTGAAGTTTACGCGCATGCGCCAGTTCTCTATACGATTCGTGTGTGTTACGTTTTCAACAACAATCCATTACCGTAGCACTCTTTTCACATCGTTGTTTTTTTCTTTTTTCATTATTATTGGAACAGATTTTATATTCCAATTTTTATTTCATTATATTTAAAATTTTATTTTAGAGCATTTATTATACTTTGCATATTTATGTTTGTCCGTAATTTTTTGTTTTGTTTTGTTTTTAAGAGCCACTTTTTTCAACCCAATAACGCCATCCCGCTAAGCTAGATTTCAGTGATGGTGCAGTGGTGCACGGTATTAGGAAAGTTGGAAGATTCGGAACTATTTCTCTTACAAAATCCTTGATCCGCCACTGAAGTTTATAACATAGAAATTAATCATATTTTGGTCACTTTAAATGACACAATTAATGAAAATCAGGTTGATAATTTGCACAATCAAAACAATAAAAAAAATCACTTTTCTCATGCATATTCATCAATAGCGCTAAATACGGTCATCAGAGCGAAAGCGTCATCATCATGAATATTACTTTGCGCATGCCTACGAAGTTATTAAACAGCCAAGATGGCAGTCTGGAAGGGACTTCGTTTTGTTAGACCATGATTAGACAGACACATGAAGGGGAAATTGGTAACGTTTCTCAATATTTTCCATCATTTTCTTACTTCAGACATATGGAAGTTACATTCAACCATTCATATACTGTGATAAATATACTTGAAATGAGTAATTCATCCATGTGCACGGGTCGATTATTCATTAATCGCACCCGACATGCCGGGAAATCGGGGGCGAGCCCTCAGGACGCTCCCGCTGCGCGGGAGCAGTCCCGGGGCTATTAGCAGAGTATGACTCTATGCCTCGAGTCCAGTGAAAGTCCAGAGAAAGACACATTTCTGTGGTGATTCGACTACAAAATGGAACTAATTTCAGAAACGTGCAACAGCTTAGAACAGGCCGAAAATTACTGTTAAAATATTTGTGAGGATTGTATTTGATCTGATAGTTTAGGATTTGATTTTGATTAGAATTTTCTGAAGTAAGTGAATGAATTGTATAAAGCTTTTTTAAAAGTCAATCTAATTCATATGTTCTGATATATTTTCTGTGATGTGTGTTGACACCTGCAGGTATCTCAAGAGATAGGTGGCACAAAAGACGAAAGACCGGGGGACGGTGCCCTCCCATCCGCAAGAAGCGCAAGTTTGAGTTGGGACGCCCACCTGCAAACACCAAGGTAAACATTGCCAAATAATTATTGCTGTAAAACTACACGGGTCACAGCAACTTTCATCTTCTCTTTTTCAGAATCTTGAATATTTGCTGCTTTACTGGCTCGAATCATGATGGTACATGTAGTTTGTAGGAAACTTTTATTCTCTCATAGCAGAATGATGTCAACTCTCATTTCCCTTACAGGTTGATTGTCGTCTTGACACTAATTGACCTTGTGGAGACTCTCAAAACATGTCATAGTTACACTGACTGCTATGAATATATTTTTATTTAGATCTAGATTAATTAAAAATTGCTGTACTTATATAATGTGGAATTCATATTTTCTGTTTATAAAAGGCTGCCGCGTTCATGTTTTTTTGTGTGTGCATAATCGTCATGATTTAATAGAAAGTATGGATTTCATATTCTGTGCATCTTCAAAATGGTTATATAAGTTGTATTCCATATTTTTCCCCCTTCTGTGGTATTCACATAATTACTCAAGGATTTCATATCTTATTCAAAGAACAAAAGTGGAACAGTGGTTATTTAAAGAGTTTATCTGATTGATTGACCACTTGCTTATTTCAACAGCTTGGGCCAAAGAGGATCCACGATGTGCGCTGCATGGGAGGAAACATCAAGCGCCGTGCTCTGCGTCTGGACAATGGCAACTTCTCTTGGGGGTCTGAACGTAAGCTCTTACAAACATTAAAGTCAGATATAGGAGGAATGGTTCTTTTCTCCTGTGTGCAAAGCTTCGCTTCCTACGTTTCCTATAAAATAGAATTTGAAAGAAACAAAATATACTAGTAACTTGAAAACATTTGGAAATTTGCATCTGAACGTTTCATCTTTCTGTTATGTAGAGGTGCATTTCCGAAATTAATTATGCGTATTTGCGCCCACTTGCCCAGAAACCTGACATTGTTAACTCTGTCACTCACTAGTTAACTATGAGCATATATGGTCATTTTCACAATCAAGGGTGTAACATTGCTTTTTTAACATTTTGATCCCTGGGGGTCTCGTACAATTATAGAATTCAATAATTTTTGTTCACATAAGCCATCAGGTTAGGACCTACCTTGGGTAGCATAGACATCATCGTGAGTAACTTCGTTTAATTTTGGCAGGTACTTATGTACCCTAAATCGGCACTTTTTAGTGTACCCAAAAAGCATTACCTTTTTTTACAAAGCTGTGCATTTTATCCAGCACCTTCAAAGGTTTATTTTTTGTGCTAATATTGTAGTAAGATGTTCAATGAAAAGCACCAAACCATTTTTGGTTGTCATTAGAGATCGATTTTTTTTAACGAGCCATCGATATTTGTCGTTTCGGAGACTTCATTTTCCGTTAGCAATTGACACTAAACTTTGAGGGAAAACCCATAAATTATTATGAGTTGTATATCTCTTATTTCTTTATTGAGATACTCCTCATATCCTTACTTTCCATTGCTGATGAAATTTATCCGGTCACAGCGTTTTTTATCTTTTTACAGATTCCAGACTGAACAGTGGTAATTTTCCGTTAGCTGAAATGAAGTCTCCGAAACAAATTAGTTTGTGGCCTTGTGCAAAAACTTATAATGGTACTCAACCAATCTGCATGTCAAAATGGAGTATATGTTCCCACTGACCATTCATCAAAAAATTATTGAGATACAACTTTAAGTGTGGAAATGCCACACATTACCAACTTTCCGTTAGCACTTGAAGCCTCCGAAACAAATGAAGTCTCCGAAACATGAAAAATACTATTTTGCATATTTTACACATCAAGCCTGATAGATTTCATTCTGAATCTTTATTGTAGTGATGTATTGTCATGTAGAGACTGCTTTGAAACTTAATTAATTTAGATATTGAGCTAATTCTTGAAAATAATTTCTGATAACTAGAAAAAAGCGTTTCGGAGACTTCAACCAATTGCTAACACAACATTTCTGGTTGTTGCAGTCCAAAACATAGTTGCATGATTATTATTTTGTTGATTATTTGTTTATATCGATCTCCTGGAACTACTGAAAAACATTAGAAATAAACAGAACTCTTAGTTCTCCTTTATTTCATATAATTGTGATAACTGCATGTAATTTTGCCCCCAAAACGTAAATTGTCACCTCTTTCCTGATTTCCAAATGTAAGTTAAATGCACCAATTCGTAAAAATTTTGAATGCAGACAAGTCATGCAATCTTTCTCATAGATTTAGCATCTAAAGTATTAAAAAATATTAATTCATTTTCTCAAAGTATCAGACATCTTTTATAGCTATCCTACTTGTTTCGGAGACTTCTTTTTATGCTAACACAAAGCTTTCAAGCTCTTTGCTAGTTCCTGATGAGATAATGGAACATACCACATCATTCATATAACATTGACAGCATCGCAAGACCATGAGGTGGCCAAGGATAACCTGTACCTTTTACAGAAGCATGTTTACCACCACTGTTCAGACAGTGGAACAGACCATAAGATCACACCATCATGTAGTGACATGTGCTTATACATACACAAATTCATACAGGAACATAATCTGTAAGCTGTACTGTATTAGCATACCCCAAAATGTTTCCTCGCTTGTCCCTGATGAGATAATGGAACATACCACATCATTCATATCATTGACAGCAAGGCAAGACCATGAGGTGGCCAAGGATATCCTGACTCAAGACATTACAAAATAGAATCATTTGTCATCTGGACTCATGTAGCACATCAATTAGTTCATCTTCATTGACACAAAAGGCATTTCTGACAGACAGACATGAACACTGGATCCAGCAAAGTTATAGGTTGTAGGACTTGTAGGATGAAGAAGAGCTAATTACTGCAAGTTGGCAGATAACTTTTCCTTGAAATGTAAAACACAAGCCTCAGGGTTGTGTCTACTTTGCAACCAGGACAGGCGATACACCATAGCAATACATCATGCCTATGTGAACGTTGCTCACCCTATACTCAAAATTGAAAGCATAATCACTCCTCCCAAGAATGGTTGAATTTTTGTCAACCAAGTGCATATTTTGTAATTTTAAATGAATTTCCACATGAGAACATGACCATTTATTTTGAAGGGTAAATTGTCCTGAAATTAAAATTACTTTTGTGTATTGCATACCACAGTGGCTATTAATTTTCCAAGGCCTGCAAATGTGACAGTATTTACTAGTTGTTACATACATTTGTTTTTGTTATTGTTTTTGCTTTTGTGTCACAATCCATCGTAAATAATGGAAATTATTATCTACTTTGGGGAAAATATGAGAAATATCTTAGCCAGGGGCCATATTCATGAAACCTTACTAAGCCTAGTAAGCTACTAAAAGGCCTGAATTTGCTTACTTTCACAGTTAGTTGCAGACCTGACTGAAGCTGCGCTCTAAAAGTGTTTTAATTATTGGCTAGGATTAGCTTAGAAAAATTGGTATTCACAAAATCTTACTAGCACTAGTTTAATTCTAGATTCTTTCATAAATTCAGAGTTGATATACTGTGGGGCTAAGCTAGTAAGCAACTCAGTCATTCTCTCACTGACTGTCGATGTGCCAATATGGTAAGAAGAACTGCTGAACTAGAGAAACTTTATGTGTGTAGTGTGTAGAAAATATGTTTTTCAGGATGAGAGGACAAAGAGGAACCCATTGGACAAATTTAGTGATCTTTCAACGTGTGCAAAATGTATAAGCTCAAATTAGCTGCCCCGGTAGCTCTTTTTAATATAATCCTACAGTCCAGTCCACTACAGGTCCAGGATGTATTAAGCGTAGCTACGCTTCACAATCTTGGTCGGTCTCTGGAGGGCATTTAAAATCTACACATCTTAAACACACTAAATAAACAATTCCTTTGTTTACTAGATTCATATATTCACTGGCTCACAATTCATAAGTTTTACACATTGAATACATATACTTATGTTCTAATGTCAATGCATTTTTTTTTTATAAAATAGATAATTGTTATGATGAAGTATTTTGACCGTGTTCTCTCAGATCACTTGTTGCTAAATATCTTCAGAATTTATATTGTATTTATCTAGATCATAATCTATATATACTGTACATTATGTTATAAGTATGTTATTATCTTACTTTCAATATTATGGTAAGGCGCATAGAGATAATTTTGTTTAGGTCCTATACATAAAAATATGTCTAATTTTTGTTGTTGATAATTTGATACATGTAGTGTTTTCATCCTTATCCTCAATGAATTTGCCAAACTTGTCTGCCAAAAAGAGATTAACCTCCTGAGGATAGTTTGTCTGTTGGTGGCCTAGTTTCAAGTCTGTGGAATGCATGGACACAGCTCAGTGTGCACAAATCTAAGTCTGGAAATAAGGACACAGCCTTCTTCCCTGCCTGCTCTCTGCAAGAGGACAGGGCAGAGGGCTTAGTCTTTATTACCAGACAATAGGATGTTATGTTATGTTAACAGACTCAGACATACATGTATCCATGTACAGCCAAGAAACTATAAGCTCGTATTTTGGTCCATGTTCAAAAGTATAGAAAAAACTTGGCTGTGCACTAGCTACAGGACAATGTTTACATGTGGCCTTGTTCCTATTGTTCTTGCAGTGATGGACATGATTCTGCTTACATTACTTTTACAATATCACTGTCAAAAACATCTAGTTTGTAAGTAGATCGTACTAGTACTATAAGAGTAGGGAGCAATGTTCTCAGCAATGAATAAAAATTTAGTTAGCTTCCATGTGGTGATCGAGCTACTTGGTATTTTAGCTTCAAACTGGTTCTTCGTTTTCAGATAATTTGTTTCCCACTATTATGCAACTCTATTCACTCATGTACTACCTACGAATAATGAATAAAAATGATCCTACTTCTTTTTTTTTTCAATTTGGGGTAATAAAGGAACCATACGTTTCTCTCAACAACACTTTTGTGATCATTCTGATTGTCAGCGCATACTCCATATCTTAGCAACTTATCCACTCACTAAGGTCTAATTTGCACCAAAGTATGCATGGTTTTGATAGCTTGTATGTGCCATACTTGGTAACTAAGCCTTTTGGTAGCTCACTTAGGCCTACATGTAGTTTGATACTAAAGTAGTAGGTTTTCATGAATATGGCCCCTGGTGTGCATAATGTAAATGTGTTTGAATTACTGTTCAATATGTTTTCAAAAGTTCAAGTTCCTAATTTTGCTTCTAATAATCCAGATTTCACTAACAATTTAATGTGTTAGCACCTTTGAAGTCTCCGAAACAGAACTGCTTATTACATAATGCATGCAGAAAATTAAACAAAATCTAATATGGCAAGTAAAACATTCCTAGAAATTATTATTATTTATCACTCTAATACTTAGTATAAACATATAAAGAACACATATTAATTCTTCCTTCTTATGTAATGTTTAATACCAATACAAAAGATTAAATAAGCCAGATTAGTATTCAAGCTAATGAATAGAATGTTACACTCAGTTGCTCTCCATTGCAATGCTTCAAAATGTACATTTGATGACAGTTAAAGGTATTACTAAAGACAAAAAACGCATGTTCCTTACTAAGCCTACCTTATTCAGAATAACATAGCATGTTAGCAAATTTGAAGTCTCCGAAACATAAGGTTGTCACTAACTTGAAGCTTCCAAGACACATATTGCTGATCATTCTACCATTCTAACATTCTATGTTTCATTGAATGCCATCTGTGTGAAATTTGCTGAGCCATATCAGTTTATTGTTGCTTTTATTGTCCAACAATTCAACATAAGTAATTGTTGCCATTATCAAATTTGAGCGTGGATAGGCATACTCAAAAACACTCTGTTACTTGAAAATTATAAGTTAGTTTACTTTGTTTGACCTGTTTAGTAGTGCTCAGTTTACAATTTAATATGATGTTAACATAAAGGTTAAATTGTAATGACTATTATACGCTAGAGATGATCTTAAACAATGTTAGCAAAATTGAAGTCTCCGAAACAAACCATTTTGTTAGCTGAAGTCTCCGAAACACAAACTTGTGAAATTTTCAACTTTTTTATTTGAGATGCGATTGCTTTTGAACTTTCGCAGGAAACTAGCCCCCACTGAAAGGTTTTTGTATAACAATTCTAATTTTGTATTTTCTCCTGCAAGATAGGTAAATCTAAAAAATGCAATGTTTTAACCATTTTTTGTCTGATATTTGAAAAAGATATCAAAATTTTCAGAATACCAAATAAGATTGAAGGAAAAAGATCTTTTTGCATTTAAGTACATATGTATGACATATCAGAAAATGGTAATTCACATACATTTGACAAAAGCTTTTGTAAAATATGCAGTAAAATAAAAATGTTGTTTTTTGTCAAAATTATAACATTTGTCATCTTTTCTCTATTTTTTTTCAAATTTCAAAAGTAGCCTATGCTCCAAAACCAAAAAAAATCAATGATTTAGACATTTCTGCTTTTGATTTTTATAGAAACATGTATGGAAACACATTTTGAAATTTCAGCCCCCAAAACCAAATGTTACACCCTTGATTGTGAAAATGACCATATGTAATCTGGCATACAGTATGAACAGGCTTGATCAACCATCTATCAATTGTCCAATTAAAGCCCCTGAAAAAAATCAAAGCTAATGAAGAATTTCTTGGTGCTCAAACCAGTGAGGCAGCATGTATTGTCCAATTGGAACCCTTGTAAAAATCATAACTAATGGCACAAATATATTGTGTTAATCCAGTGAGCTGCTCTCTGATTGGTTGGATTATTTTGTTTCTCTGGTGTTCAAATCTCAATCCTCCTTGGTCTCTTCCTCCAGGTACAACCCGCAAGACCCGCATCATCGACGTGGTCTACAACGCCTCCAACAACGAGCTGGTGCGAACCAAGACCCTGGTGAAGAACGCCATCGTGCACATCGACTCCACCCCCTTCCGCCAGTGGTACGAGGCCCACTATGCCCTGCCACTCGCCAGGAAGAAGGGAGCTAAGCTGGTGAGTGGGATCCTCCACCCTCTTCTTCCTTGCTGCTTGGCAGCTTGAGCCTGTCCTGTAGAGAATTGCAGTTGATCGCAACTTAACTTGTGATTGATCTCGATCATAATGCTTAACACTAGAGATAAGGGATTACACTTACGTTTGATTCAGAACAATCGCTACACTGTTTTAGATGGGGCCCTGGGTCCATATTCATGGAACATCAATAGCCTATCCACTTGCTAAAAATGGATGTAACTGAATGCACTTTAGCTAAGCTTAACCCTATATAGCCCGGGCTATTTTGAAATCGCATAGCCCGGGGGGGGGGGCAAAAACAGCCCCCCCCCCCCCCCCCCCAAGATCTCGACCGTTGATCGCGCGATCGCGACGAAAATTGGCACGTACGTCACCGATGCCGTAATCTCCACAATTCAATTGTCAATTAAACCAAAATTATTCAAATTTATTTTTGATTAATTAATTACGCTAATTAAATGCATAAAATCATAAATTTGGTTGTAAATCTTTAAATATAGCCCCAAAACTGTCCAGACACTCTTCTTAGGATTATTATAAAATTAGGATTTTAAAAAAATTGCAATATCGAAGTTTTTCTTATGTATTTTATTGTTTTTTTTTAATTTCTTATGTATTTCTTTGTTTTTTCGACTTTATGTTTCTCATTGTTTTTTTGATTAAAGTCATTAGCAACACTATTTCAGTCGTAAATAACATGAAATTTATTGTTTTTCATCAGTAAAACTAAAAATAATGATACATTTATGAATTTTGGCTAGATACAGAATTTGCATTCGATTTGTACATGAAATCACATTTTTGAGCAATTTTTGGTCTGACATGCACATACAAAATGTTACGTAACTTCGGAACCGCGTACCCCCGCGACGCAAATTTGGTCTTAAAAGTTGCGTGAGATTTGAAGGAAAAAAATCATGAAACGTCGCGGCGCCATCTTTTCGCGTTACAAATTTATTGCGAAAAATGTCGAGGGGGGGCTGTTTTTGGCACCATACGCAGATGTACTACCGTCAGTTCTCCTTCGAACAACTCATCGGGGCTAGGGACAAGTGAAGTCACTTTCAAGACATAGAACAGGGCTCCAAAGATAAAGTTAAAGCAAGATGTTGAACTTCGACACAGTATTTATATTGAGTGTTGGATGAATCCCTACTGTAGGGTGCTAGTTTGATGTAGAATCCGTGAGCTATTTGTGCTAGCAAGACTGTTTAATGATATTTTGTTTGACAGTATCTTCCTCCTTATAATCTTAAACAAGATATGTGGTTAGCAATGACTAGTTTCTGAGTTGCTCCGAGATTCTAGTGTTAAGGCGACACCAAACATTACTAAAATTTGCACTGGATTTCATGGAATCATCAAATTTTTCATGAGAGCTCAATGTGCATACCATATATTTAAATCTTTGTGTGATACATGTGCCTTTTTCTCAAGAAATAAAACGCAATCTGTCGCACAAAGTGTTAAGATGATAAATTCTCTTTCTTTTATTGCTGTGCAGACCGAGGAAGAGCAGAAGGTTCTGACTGTGTCTGGCTCCAAGAAGGTGTTGAAGAAGTACGACGAGCGCAAGAAGACCGCCAAGGTGGCCGCCGCCCTTGAGGACCAGTTTGCTACTGGTCGTCTCCTCGGTAAGATGATAAATTCGCAGTGCAATGCTGTATGGTACCACACTGTGCAGTGCTATTTTGTTTAGCCAGGGGGAAAGAATATAAAACTGTATTTGCGGGAGCTCCTTTTCAAACCCTAAGTCACCAATTTCAATTTAATTTCAATTTTTATCAAAATAAAAAACATAAGAACAACTTGCACGAATTGGAGGAAAATAAAATATTAGACTATATTTACCTGGTTTGAAAAAGAAATGGATTTGGAGTTGTATGTCACAAAAATTGCCCCAACCCCGTGGAATCACCCAGGTATCTCAGATGCTCTATGCGTTAACTATTGAGAACTGTATTGTTGTGCTATAGGTAATCGTTAATCTAGCCACTTTGATGGTGGGCAACGGCTATGAAACCCTCCTGTGGCCTCTTTGCTACATTATCTTTGGAATTCTGTTATTGAACTCTTTCCCTACAAAGAAGAATGAAGGAATCCTACATAATTTCTAACCCAGGTCGCACATAACGTGTACTATGCAGAATGATGTTGACGATTAGTCTTTCTGACAGGCTGAATGTCAGCCTAACTGAAGACAAGTCATAGTTACACTGACTGCACTCCTAACAAATCAATGATTAAATTAAAATATTTCTTAAACTTGTTCAATGTCCATCCAAAAAGAAATCTCACTGCAATATTTTGCCCTATCAAGGTCAATAACTAGCATACTGAAATGGGTGATGTACCTGCAATTATTATTGTTGAAATCAATATTAATAACAAGAAATGTGGTCTGTAGGAACAATATACACTTTTGAGAGGCTTTGATGTCATTGGGCGTTACATGTATGTATGACATGCACCCTTTGTGGCAATGAGTGATACTAATGTGTGATCTTGTATTCCCTGTGGTCTGTTCTCACTGCCAGCCTGCATCTCGTCCCGGCCTGGTCAGTGTGGACGTGCTGACGGCTACATCCTGGAAGGCAAGGAGCTCGAATTCTACCTGAGGAAGACTCGTGCCAAGAAGGGCAAATAGACGCTTGGCTCTCCCATCCAGCCACCCCTCGTGACGGACTACTGTAAAATAACGGCAAAAAATCAATAAAAAACGAAAAAAAAAGACATTGGTTGTGGCGAGTTTTTTTGTTATGTTTATATGTCTACTTAATCTGGGTTGCTCTGAAACTGGTTATGGGAATGAAAAGGTGGCTATCTATAAGAGTTCTAAAGCGTTGAGGTCATATCCATTGTAATGCAGGGTTTGGGCTGTAAACGACATTGTTTGAGTGAAAGTTTCACTGGTCCGACATTTTCTAGCAGGCTAGTGTCGGGTACTCCCAATGAGAGTTCCTGCTGTGATCACTGATGTTTGCACTACCCACGTAGTTTAGAACCAGTTATTTTGATAACCTGCTTTTATGACGTCATGCTTCGGTTCTCTTATTGTCTGTGGTGAAAGCTTCTTGCATGATATGCTGGCATTGTGAATTGTGGTGTGCAGTTTTTAGTGCCGAGTGTTGATGGTCTACAAATTCAAATTCATTCTTCCATGAGGCTTTGATCTGTTGTGAGTTGTGGTGTGCACTTTGTAGGGTTTGGTGTCGAATGTGAAATGATCGGTGATTTGAAAATACAGGTATGGACCTTAATCGTACAGGGATAGTTCACCCTGAAATTAAGTACGTTTCAATAAACGAGTGAAAGAAACAGAAGTGAAGGTTTGATAAAATGATGTCAAAAGATAAGAAAGTTATATATGCATACCGGTAATCTTTTGAAGTTTTGAGTTTGTGATGTCACATGCGAGGTACTCTCCCAAATATGTACAATTTTTTTTGGAAATGTGCATTTTCTCAAAGATATGTATCTTTTACCTGTGTTTTGATATATCGTTAGAAATATGTCTTTGCACACATTCCTGTACACTGTATAAAAAAAAACTTGTCAAAAACAGGAAAAGAGCAATTTATGCAAGTACATGTATACTGTACACAACAAGGGAGAACACCTCCCGCGTGACGTCACAAAATTGAAATTTCAAAAGATAACCTTTTTATCCTTTGGCAGACTTTGTCAAACCTTAACTAAATATGTTTCTTTCATGTTTCTGCTTTTATTGAAACCAACGGATCTTCAGGGTGAACTATCTCTTCAGTTGTGAGGTAGGACAGAAATGCAAGTTAGTACAGAAAGTCATTTGGGTATCTTTTGGAGTAAACTTTTCCACCAGAACAGTTACAGGCTCCTCATAGATTTAGAATGATAATACATGTACATGTAATGACATTGTGACAGTGGTGGGGGATACAAAATAATTTAAGGAATGCTCCGTTCAGTTGAATTTCTGCAGTCTTGGTCTTTCTCTTCTCTGTCTCTGTTTAATTCTCTTCATCTTTCTATTTCTGTTTCATTCTTTTTCTTTCTCTTTCTTCCTCTTTCTTTCTCTTTCTTTCTCTTTCCTCTTCTTTCTAGTTTTCTCTTTCTTTCTCTTCCTCTTGCTCCTGCGCTTTCTTTTCCTCCTCATCCTTTTTTTCTTCTTTTTCTTCCTTGTCATTTCCTTTTTAGATCTTGCTCATAATTGCTTTCAAGTAGATGAATGGTTGGCCGATATCACATTGTGTCATATGTCCTTTATATTCACAAATTATTGCTCCAATGGTTATGCCCTCGTCCGAGAAAAAAATATTTTGACTCTGACTGCAAGCTTGAAACGTAAAACAAGAAGGAAACGTGAAGGTTTAATGAAAATCCGTCAGAGGATAAGAAAGTTACAAGTTTATAAAGAGTTTATTTTTTTACGTTACATGCCCTCCCATCATGTCTGCTGTATGATTCCATAAATTGCTCTTTTTCTGTTTTTCAGGAAGATTTTTTTGTAGAGGTATGTGTGTAAAAAGTGTGTATCTAATGATGTATAAAAAAAACACGTAGAATGATACATATGTCTTTTTTTTATATAAATAAGTGACATTTAAAAAAAAAATGGGTACACAACGTATGAGAGAGAGCACCTCACATGTGACGTCACCAAGCCAACGCTTAAAAAAATAATCACTTTCTTATCCTCTGGCGGATTTTCATCAACCTTCACTAATCCAATGTATGTTTCTATCGTGTTTCTGCTTCTAATAAAAACTTCATTCCAGAGTGGACTATCCCCTCAATCAAATGATGTATTACTTTATACAAAATTATTCCTTTCCACGCGCACTTTAAGCTCAAGACTTAACTATAACAAACGATTAACAAAATATACCAAACGTGTCATATAGCATTGCATATTGGAAAATACACTGTACCACATTTTACAGTAGGTGTGAATGTCCATGCATTGATCGTCGATCTTTTGTACGAATTTCGTCAAACCAGATGGCAAGCTCACACGTTCGGTATGTTCGTGTGGATGGGGGCGCTATTGGCATAAGGATCAGTTGCACAGATCAGTTAAAAACAGTTGATCATCGATGGTACTGACAACACCTCCCCCCCCCCCCCACCCCCCACCCCCACACACACACACACACCCACCCCCACCCCATCCCATCAAAGACTAACAAGGTGAATAAGAAGGACATATGTTTCCATAATACGCTTGAAATCAACACTATCCGATTTATGATTACTTCCCTTCAGTAATTTCTTATCTCGGAAGATGGGGCAAAGGCATTGGAGGTTTCTTTGACCTATGATCGCTGAGATAGCAAACACGTGTATGCGTGGACGTTGGCGTAACAAAATATACAAAATGATTCATGAGTGCGTGATAATTGTTAACATCTGAAACGCGATATGTTGTCTTCCCTCTATCTACATGATCTATCCTTACTTCATTTCATGCGATGTTTTGCCCAGAATAGCAATGTCTATATTCAAGTTTCATATCTTTATGTTCGGAAATAAATGCATTTAATGAAGAAATATTTGGGGTTATATAGACAGAGATGGGGAGCGGCTCCGTTGTACGTCCACTAGTCATGCTAGTTAATACCTTGACTAAGACGATAGTACTTTGTGTCAATAATGGATATATAACACTAAATACACTGTAGTTGCATCTTCGGATTGGAGGCGCGGCAGCTATAGCGGTAAATAAGGATGATTTCAAGATCATCAATGCTAATTTTGCAACCTTCCATAACAAGTTTTGGACATTATGACGACAATGGAGCGGGGGAAACGTGTCTCTCATTCGTGGTCCTAAGCGTGGTGGCTGAGATGGTGTGGGTGCGGGCG